>VKON01000196.1:116818-173109 GCA_009741485.1 Malurus cyaneus samueli | reverse complement strand
TGTATTCTAAACATCTATGGATAAGAAAAAATCCCTCGCCCTCTGCATCGATGTAAACCAGAGCTCCTCAGCCCAGAGGAGACTTTGCTGGATGTTTGGTTTAAAAAAAAAACAAGACTATAAAATAAGAGAATATAATGTAATAAAAGCTCAGAAGATATATTAGACAATATGGAGAAAACACAGATTTACATGGCAACCCCGCCTGATACAAACAAAACACAACCCCAGCTCCAGAGCCGTGACAAGCAGCGCGCTCATTTTGTCCAGCTGACTTTGGGAATGTCGTAATGCTCGGTCAGAGTGTCCAAGTGCCTGTTGAAGTCCTGGGGGAGGGAAACAGAAAGAAAACGGGTGCTGACATCACCGAGCTGAACCCCAACACCCGCTGGTGTTTCACCAGGGGCAACAGTTCCTTCAGCCCAGCGATAACGAACATGTGCTGGCCCGAGGAGCTCGGGGTGGTTTCGCTCACCTCCACTCGCTGCTTGTGGGTTTTCGAGGCTTTCTTCAGGATCCGCTCCATTTGCTGTGGGAGAAACACAAGGGTTGGTTACTCACAGCCCCTCAGTGGCTGCCCTCGAGGGGTCAATGCTTTAGGATTTCAGCTTTTTTATTTTTCATGTATCTGTAACCCTGTAATTCTTTAGTGGTAACTCCAGACTACGACAGTGCTGAGCTCCTGCCTCTCCCATTTTTACACAAAACAATTCCTCTGCAGCCCCAAACTCAAGGACATCTCCCTGGAGGCCCCAGAGATGGAAAGAACAGAAATTGGGGGGAGCCAAGTGGAGTTTTTGACTGCATTGGCTGCGAGTGCAATTGGAGGATTCAGCAATCCCGATGTGCAAATGGACAAAAGTGAGAAGGGGTAAAAAGCCGTGAGCCATTGTCATTGTGGGGTTCGGGACTGCTGCCCTAATGCCCTGAAGGCCCTGCAATAACAGAACTGCTTTTAGGCTCTGACCCTGTCCAGCCTCTGCCTTAAGAAAGCCCGGTTCAGGGCATCCTGACGGGTTAGGGAGTTTCAAAGCCTCACCCGCTTCTCTGATCTTTCGTACGCCACCTGCGCGGGGTGCCGCTTGTCCAGCCCGCGCTTCTTTCTCTCCTCTGCTTTTTGCTGCTCACGATTGCTCCACGATCTGGGCCTTGTTCCTTGGCCTCTTCTTCTTCCTGTGGGGAGCGTCGGCTCAGCGCTCAGCCCCGGGCCGCGTCCCCCCTCGCGTCCTGCCGTTCTCCGCGCTCCCCGTTCTCCCCCGGTTCTCCCCTTCTCCCCCGGTTCTCCCCCGGTTTCCCCGTTTATCCTCACCGCTTGCCGGCGCTCAGGCCCCGCCGCTGCCCTTCAGGCGCAGAGGCCGCGCTGCACCGCCTCATAGTCCGCCATGGTCGACGCGCGCCCGCCAGCGCCCCGCCCGAGCACCGCCGGCAGCGCGCACCGCACCGAGACCGGGAGCGGAACGGGAACGGGACCGCGGCACCGCACCGAGCCCGGGAAACCGCCGAACGGACCTGACCGCGATACGGGACCGGCACACGGGAGCCGGCACCGCAAGCGGAGCGCACCGCACCGAGCCCGGGGAGCAACGGGAGCGGCACCGCAAGGGAGGCGGCACCGCACCGAGCCCGGGGAGCGAACGGGACGGGCACGCGCAACGGGAAGCGGGACCGGGACGGCACCGCACCGAGACCGGGGAGCGAGGAACAGGAGACGGCACCGCAACGGACCGGGACTCGCAACGGGACCGGGATCGCAAGCGAGGGACCGGAACGGGAACGGGACCGGCACCGGAACGGGACCGGCACACGCCAAACGGGACCGGACCGGACAGGAACAGGAGAAACGGTGTACGGCGAACGGCACCGGGCACAGCGGGACCGCACCGGGGAATTGAATTAACTGTGGACTGTCTGCTGTCAGGAGAATGGTGGTGACTATTTTTGGGTTACATGTTCCAATTCTTGGAAAGAGCCCAACGATGAGATATAATTCTGTTGGGATTCTGCCAAGTGCTTATAGGTGAAATCATTCAAGGAGTGAGCAGGTTAGTGGATCCCATCCCTTGGAGGTTCATGGAACAGTCTGTTGGGCTTGGAACGCCTGGTCTGTGGAAGTGGTCCTCTGCCCATGACAGGGTGTGGGATGATAGGAATTTAAGGTCTTTTCCACCCAAACCCGAGCTTGGGATTCTGTCGATGTCAGACTTTGATGCTTGTTTAAATGATGGCAGGTGCTATGGGGATTGCTCTGGGACTCCACGTTGGATTTCTCCGCTTCCCGATGGTGTGGAAGAAAAATGATGGTTCGTGGAGAGTGGTGGGGTGCCCACTACGGGAGGGAATATCCATCCTTCCATGCATCCCCTTCCTCCTCCCCTCCTCCCACGTACCCATTACATGCACCCCACACGCCCTTCTCCACCCTCCCTCACCCCGTGTTCCCTGCGGTGGCCGGTCACGGCGGGAGAAAGCTCCTCACCTCAGTTCAGGTCCCACCACACCCACCATCCACGTCGTTCTAAGTAGCAAGGTGGAGAACCCCCGAGGATATGCCCCAAAGCCAGGAACCAGGCAGCGAGGACAGCTGGCCCTGCCCCTGTCCACACTGACACAGGGGTTGTGTATAACCTAGAGCCTATCTGTGGATAAGGTACTCCCGTGTGCCAGTGTGCTTGTATAACTTAAATCCTGTTTTTAAGGAATTACCAAAGCTGTCACCTGAATAATGCTGTATATTTTCCATGGGCATTCCAATGCTTCATCCCACATTAGGTGGCTTCTACTTTCCCCACCCTGACCCTCTGAGTTTTGTCACAGCGCTTGGATGGATGTATTGAATGATTCATCTGATACAATGATGTTATTTTTTTTGGTTGAAATATGACTGAGAAGTGTGAATTATATAAGCCCAAAAAATGTGTTATCCTATGGATGGAAATGCAAACCCACTTATTTAAATCAGAACGAATAGCAATAAATTAGTGGAGGAGAGTTTTTAGCTGAATTAAACTGACCTATCCTTGTCTTTATTCAAGATTAAAACAGGAATTTAGTTAAAACCCATTCACTTTGTCTTCTCAGCCTTAAATTGAGTAATTAATCTTTTGATCACTCCAGGGTAAAGAATAGACCCAGCGCTGTGTATGGAAAAATTCAGTGGGTCAGTAAATTTGCTTAATTTTTGAGAAATGTGGCATGCTTTAGCAGGGTGTAAGACAGGAGATAGCTTAAAGAGGATCTGGAGTAATTAGCTGACAGAATATACATTGAGAAACCCAAAAAAAATTCCTAAACTCCAAAATCCCTGCGCTTCCAGACTGAAAAAGCAGAGGGAAGTCCAGGGCTTTAGTTTTAGGATTTTTTTTCAGCCTGTGTATTTCAGATGCCAATATGAATAATCCAAATATGAAAGTATTTCTCCTTCTTTGCAGCCTCTTCCTCTGCGAAAAGGACGAAACTTCCATCCAGTTGAGGTACTGAAGGACTAAGCGTGGAAGCACCTCGGGAAAGAATGGATTGAGCTAAAGGATCATATAGCCAGTGGTCACATCCAACATAAACTGAACTAGCCCCTCCCTCTCACCACATAAGTCCTTAATTTGATCCTCAATGCCAATACCAAGGAAGGAAGAGTGCTAGCAAGGACGGCAGTTGATTAGCAGCTAAGAGCAGAGAGATATTAAGGTAAGGAATGAAAACAAAAGGCAGTCCAACGAAGAGGCAGAGAGATGGAGAGGGATAGTCAAGCGAGGCAGAGAACTCCATATATTTTCTATAATTCATGTGTCAATCAATAGGTCTGAAAATAAAGTGGTGCGATTATAAATTCTTTGGCTGATTCAGGATTAGAGGAAGTTCGGAATCCATTATGGTTAGATTAGGAATACAGGTTCTTGAATATTGAATATCAATCTAAAATTTTGTTTTATCGGATAAGGGTGCGTTCAGGGAGAATTTAATTTTAAACCTTTTGACGTTCCTGCCGTTCTGACCCAGGACTGTATGAATATCCTGTAGATTGACCTGTGCTGTACTTCAGAATTCTGGGTGTTGCTGTTTGTGTACTTTTTGTAGGTAACTGGTGAGTTACTTAAACCTTCAAATTATAAGACTTTGAGCAGCTGTACAGGCTGCTGTTTCAGATTAGTTTCATATTCATCTTTTTAAAATTACCTTGTGCAGTGTCATTGTCTTTGCTTTGGTTTGAGACCAGTGTTAGGGTTTTTCCAAACTGGGGATGTTTTGCCATAGGGAATTCCAGGAAAACACCATTAAGACAGAGTAAGATCTTATTGTCATTTTTTAACACCTTTTATTTTTCAGGATTGTTTTTGTGTTGTCAAAGAAACCTATTTCTGCTCCTTAGGAAAGATACCCTTTGTGCAGGATGTACTAAAAGGGTTTTGTAACACTGTTTAGTTTTGGATAGTTGGTGTTTTCTACCTCACACAGCCAAAACAAACAGGGAAATGAACTTTGCACATAAGAACCATTGGTTCCAGTTCCCTAACGAGGCCACTCCATCTCGGTGGTGGCCTTGTGGTAAACGAGCCTGGGTTGCTCTCAGCTTTGGGATAATCTGGTTTGTGTTTAAATTGCAGAATCTGAACAGATCCAAGAAATGTGATACTCACTTTCGAGCATTTGGCAAGCCCAGTCGTAAGTATTATCCTTAAAATCCATTATTTTCTGGGCCTGTTACTTCCTATAAAATAACTTGTGTTTTATCTCAATCCCTTTTTCCTTTTTTTAATGGTCTTGGTTTTAATTAGAGAAAATAAATAAAGTTTAGTTGTCAGAATGTAGAGCTGGGGAAAGGGCAACCATTATAGAAATTCACTATGTCTCAGTTTTACCACTTCTGTTAATCCCAGGAATATTCCCATGTTGTAGTTTTCCGAGTATGTGAGGGGCTACCTTGCTAAAGACCTTGAAATTGTCCACTCTTGGAACCATCATTTGCTAGCAGAGAGGATTATAGATATTGAAGATAAAATGTACCCAATAGTTCCTCTTGTATGTGTATAATACTCAAATATCTGAGTATTTAGAGACTAATTTAGGGAAGTGGAGTCTGATGAGTGTTAATTTAAAATGCTCTTTGTTGATCCTGAGCATGTTTATGGCTCTTTTCTGCATTATCCACCAGCAAGCAGGAATTGTTTTCCTTTTGCACCCAGCTTTGGGGTTTTTTTGCTCTTTTATATTTTTTCCTTGCTGTCTTGATATCTGTATGTAAAGACCACAGGGCTGTGTTTGCCTTGGTCAGAGACAATTTTGGAGTGTATGAATCGAGCAGCAAAAAAAAAATCAGACAAGAAATCTTAGTTCTTAAAATCAGAGCTTGTCGCTGTCTTTGGATCAAGTTGGTTGAAGATATTTTGTGGAGGGAGCTGTCAGAAAAATGAGTGTCTGTGCCTAAATGCTCATCTGGGGTCAGTGCCAAGACTCCCAGAATGAACATTTTGCTCCGATTGTGAAACTTGATACGGGATTTTTCTTATCTGCCCCAGTGTGGTTTGTTGGTTAGGTGGTTGGAAGGAAAGGCCGTTTAGAAATGAAAAAGAGGAATCCTTGGCAATCCAAAGAATGCTCTATATTCCACTCCAAAGGTAAAGAGATTCCTCCAGCGAGGTTCCTAGGCCAATTAGCGCGCCATGTTATTGGATAATTCCTTTCTTACAGGAAAGGCAAATTTTACTTGCATTATTTATGCTTTTTAATAGGTTTTGATATACAAGCAAGATCAGGCCGTTCGTGTCCTGGAATCTCCAGTTAGTTCACAGGAATGGAGAAGCCATAGTCATAGTCCAGCCAGCATTCCTACATTTGAAGTAGCGATATCAACTTGGTAAAATGGAAATTAAATTGTCTTATGTGTAGTTAGTTTCCCTCCCTCTTCCAGCACAATGTTTTAAACATTACCAATCAGCAATCTCTCTAGTTCAGGAGCTGTTTGTTGACTTGCAGGACCTTCCTTACTTCCACATGAAATAAAATTTTAAGTAATGTCCTAAAGAGTACGTGGACAGTGGAACTTAAATGTTGCACTAGTGGTTTGCTTTTCATTGAGCTTTGAGCGCCTGAGGTTTAAGAGAAAAGGCTTTACTTGCTTTCTGTTTTGTTTTTGCCTTTTACAGTGGGGAAGAATTACAATTACACTTCCTGATCTCGAACCAGCCACTGTTATATGCCAGGTATGCTTGTGGGAAGGAAACAATGCTTTGGTGGAGATGGGGGAAGTACAGGATTATTGTGCCTTCATGGAAAAGGTGTAATGCAAGCAGTTTAAAGAATGCTCTGAAAAAACCACCTTTGCTGTGGACACTGGTTTTGTGATAACTAAATTCCCACTTCTTCTTCTAATTTCATTAGAAATACCACACTCATTTTCTTCCACCTTCTCTGTCTCCTCATGATTTCTCAGTGTAACCAAATTTTAAATTATTCTGTTGGTACTTTTTTGGAACAAACACTTCTGGATTGTTGTAGGCTGAAGTCAGTGTTAATATGAAAATATTATAGCCATAAAATTGGATCAAAAAGACTGATGGTCAGCTTGATTTACAAGAGTTTGCTTGTCTGACCGCAGGCAGTGGCAAGCATGGAAGTGGGAACGGGCTGGAATGGGAAGTGGATGAGATGTTCAGAAGTGAATGATCCTGACTGCAGGTGTTGGGCTGACCAGGGAGAGAAAGCTGGTTTAAACAAAGCAGGGGAACACTGGGAAGTGTCCAGATGTCCGTGCTGGGGAGAGATTAGGAGTAAAGATTCCCGGAAAGCAAACTCCTGCTCTTAAGCTGTGGAAAGTTCTGAGTGTGGGAAATGCTGGGCACAGCTTCCACCGTGCACAATGTCGTGGATTTCCACAGAAAGGAGAAATGCTGTAGATATTAAACATTACTCTGAAAAAGTGATTTCATTGATTTAGCTGTGTTCGAGTGCCCATATCTTGCAGGAGTGTGGCGGTATTTAGAAGTTCTAAGGTGTTTAGCAAAAGCTTCATTTCCAGCCAGGTATCCTATTACCAGGTGTGGACACTGCCATGGTTTTCATCCTCATCCCTCATGTATTTCAGCACTAAAAGTATCTTGCTGAGACAGAGAGTAATTGCGAATAAATGAGGCATGAGAAATGGGGGCTTTGGGCGTCAGCAGGGAAAGAAACCTGTTGGACCCCAGCCCTACTCTGTGTGCACACACCCTGGCAGCAGCTGTTAGGGATTTCAACTTGCTGAAGCTTGCCAGCTTCTCTTCCCTTGAAGTTGCCAGGTGCCAGTGAGCAGCAACATCATTAATTAACCCTTGTTGTAGAGTTTCCGCAACCAGCAGTTCCATCAAAGAACCATTTCAGAAGTGGTGAGCTTCAGTACAGAGAGCTGTGAGCCAGGGGGGGGGACGTCCAGCTGCCCCAAAATTGATAAACAGAACCAAAACAAGCTGAGTTTTGCAGTGAAGGTAAGAACCAAACCTGAGTGGAGGTGAGCAGGCACTTCTGCGGATTCCTGTGCGAGTTTTGTTTTTAAATTAGGCTTTGTTTCAGGAATTAATGTGTACTGGAGGTGTTGCCTTTTAACGTTGCTGCATGAAGATTGATAATGAAATTATTATTTCTTCCTCTTCTTTCATGTTTGCTGAGTTTCTTGCCTGGAGCTTATTGTGACAGAGTTGGTAGCCGGCTTTTCTGAACTGGCGAGAGAAAAATGGAACATTTATATCTTTGCTTGAGGTTGGATGATAAAAATAAAAACTTAATTGTTCTTCTGTTTACTCTTCTGACCTGTTCAAAACTAATTTCTTTGGTGGTTTCACAAGATTTTTCATTTTTAATTTCTGACTTTGACATTAAGAATCTTGTGAAGTTGTGTAGCTGTGTTTCTTGGGCGGGTTTTTCGATGTTTTTCTTATGGTTATGATGAAAAATTGGTTCCAGCTAAATGACTTGTGAAATTTATTTGTTAGAACCTGTTCATAGAAAATGAAGAAGTTCCCATTTCAGGTGTTAAATTCTTGTGTGAACCCTTAGATTGTCAGGCAGGTACTGGCTAGTGCCAAGGCACAAAGAAAGAGTTCTAAGAACTTAATTGCTTATTTATTAAATAAAACTCTGCATAAATTATATTCTTAAACTTCGTCTGTATTAAAGGGAGTTACAGTAGCCCAGAAGTCTTGGGTTTTTACAGGCAGTGGAGTTTGACATTCAGTATGTAAAAAATATCTATAATAGTACAACCACTTGATTTTAATCTTTTTTCATTGTTTCTTTATTTTCAGTCCTCAAATGACAATGGTTCCAAAATAACAAATTTTCTTTTAGAATGGGATGAGGTAAGACCTTTCTAGTACAAAAAAAAAAATCATAATGATATCTGATAGAGCAATTATATTATAAAAATACTCTTTGCTTAGGTCAGCAGCTATTTTGAGTCCAGCATGTCTGACATCTTTAAAGAGACAAATGATCATGTGAGGGGATTGTAAATGCTCATGTGTATCCAGAGGCATCGTTAATTCCTGTGTGTCTTTTAAAATGGCGTGAGCATTTGGTGATCCTTGCGGAAGTGTCACAAACCTCCCTCAAGTCCTGAAACATCTTGCAGAGATGGTATTGCAAAGGGGTAAATGTTGTTTTCTTTCCAAAAGTGTTTTGTTTTCAGTTCGTGGTTTATCACCATTTTATCAAATTTACGTACCAGAGTAATCAGTATCTCAGCTCCATAATTATGTTTATTTACCAAAGCTGCTTCAGGGTGGACATTCAGCAGACTCAGGATGGCCATGATACATTAGATTTGGGCATTCTTGAAGCTCAGTAATTTCTTTTAGCTTACTGTTAAGTGAAGTGAAAATGACATTTCTTGTGGGAAGTGTCCCCGGCCTGTGGAATGAGATGAATTTAAGGATCCTCCCAATCAAGCAGTCTGGACTCAGGACTGAGGAGGTATGGACATAGAAGAGGTGGCCTTTGCAGGATTTAGGGGAGTGACTCGGATCTCCTTTTTTTCCTTAGGGGAAAGAATGGCCCCTTTCAAAGAATGCTATACCTAACGGGCACCTGAAGCGTACAAAGCTCACCAAACTCACTCCCTCCAAGGAGATACTCCCTGAGACTGGCTGCTAATAAAACGACATTGGAATGATGGTTACCAGGAGCCCAGGGATACTCAAACGATGAATTTCCCCCTGGATTCATTCAGCTGCTGTCACCCCTGTTCAAACATCTCCTCCCCAGTGGGTTCAGTGGACGGTGACGTTCGCACGGCTGGGGGATACGGCCACCGCAACGCGGGAATGCGGCAGCCGCAAACCGCGACGCCACGCACACCGCGGATATACTGGGGGAAGCAGGAGTGACACTCGGGATTGCACTGGGGCACACCGGTGGGATGGAGCACCGTCACCTGGCAGGGAGGATACGGCACCCTCCAGGCACGATGAACGAGTTGCATCTCGCACCCTAAGCAACGGGATCCAACTGACGAATGGCAGCAGCAAGACTCGTGATAAAGCTTGCACCTCGGAACGGAGCGGCCTTGTGGGAAAAATTCGGCACCGCGACAGGAACGTGACGCTATATAGAAGAGATACGCTCTCCTCACCCCAATGGATCTAGACACGGCGTAGGCCGGGAAGAGTCCACTTAGCCACAGCGAAGTTGCAAAACAGACAGCCGGCCATAACGTCAATGTGCGCCCACTGGAATTTAATGGCACAGAAGACATCAAACAGTGCAGCCTGCGGCAATATGACATATAAAGAGACATAAATCTACCTCTGTATGGAATTCATGGGAGTGGTTTCAAGGATTGCAATCATCAAAGTATCATTCGGCAGGCATACCGAATAACCTTTATTGCATGGCAATTTCAATGCCCACACACGACTTCAAACATAAATAGAATCCACAGGGCAATCTCCATAAACCACAGACGAGCAGAAGCATTTCAGCTATGACATTAAACAACCAGCCGAGGATGACCTTTGTGACTCTAGCAGGTTTTGTCCGTTGGTGACACCTTAAACAGTCCCATTCCAGTGCTGCATTGTGTGCATTCTCCTTTCTCTCATTATATATCACACTCCTTCCCCCAGTGGCTATATGGATTATATCCAACCCCATTACTTCCGCTGGTGGTACACGGCATGTGAGAATACTCGCATGCTGCTCTTGGTCTACTCGTTGACGACCACCTGAGAGGAGTACATCCTATAAGTCAGTGTGTGTTACATATGTGAGTTTGTTCTGCCATATATATTCATGATGCTTTCTGGGTTTTGGGCAATATCCTAAATGGAGACCTTCAGAGTGATATCTTCGTGGAATCCGTAACAGTATGTGAATTCCTTACCCTCATGTTAGTAGCCATTAACCTGTTAGAACGTTTGACAACATCAGGAGGTTTATGACTCTGCAAAAGAAAGTAGATGATACAAATCAGATTTTTGCACCAGCTCATTTTGGTTTTAAATGGTTGTCTTTATTTTGGTTGGGTTTTTATTCATCAAGTGTTTATGCCTCATTGCTGTCCACTTTTTATTGTTCATTCATAGTGGAGAATAGATTTAGAATTTCTGTATGTCTGTTATACCTCTTCACCAATCACATTACAGCTCCTTATAGGCCCATTTAAGCAACGAGTGAATGGAATAAACAAATTGGAAGCAGGCCCCAGTTAGAAGGAAAGTGTGAGCTTCACAGGGAGGCACTGCCCAGCACAGAGCAGCTGACAGACGACTGCGCAAGACGCTCATCGAGAACAAACCTAGTGTTAGTTAAGTGGCACATTATCATGCACCCACAGTGTGGAGTATTCGTGTGAGTAGGTGGCTGACTCTTGGCGATGGTCCACTCCATGATCGTTTATACAAAGGGGTTGCTCTTTGTGGGTCACAATTCTGCGATCCATAAAAGTGAGAAGGAAAAAGGACGAGGTTCCCAACTGTGGTGTGTGGACAGCCCTTCTCGGGTTAGTGTATTAAATTTGAGTATGTCAAAGCTCACAAGCAAATATTGACACTCGTATGTGCTACTAGCATTTTACTCGCTCATACTCATTAATTTTATAGTTAGAGTGGATACGTAGGAAAATACATACAGACAATATTGACCAAAAAATGCGCTTTATTTTTGAGGTCTCCTAGCTGCTGGACTCCCGAAGACGTCAATATAGTTCCTCATTCCTAATATGATCCGCGCGCGCTCTCGCATCTATTTACCGTTGGCTGTGTATTCTCCTTGATATACACCTCTGGGTTTGGTCGGTGCTCGTAGGTGCTCTAGGAGATAGACAATGTGCTGCAAGTGTGCTTGTGCACTACTAAGCACTATCAGAAAGCTAGATCCAACCTCGTAGAAATTGGATGAACAGCGTGTTCTCCCAGATGTACTTGATCCACTTATTCAAACATCATGACTCATCTACATCGCGAGCCGAAACTCGCGCTCTGCTGAGGGCAAGTGTATAGTTTGTACCTTGATACCGAAATCTATAGACTATTCGGCTGGCTCTTCTGTTGGCATTGTGTCAGCTTTAATCTAAAATCTCGATATTTAGCCAGTAAGTGCCTATGATTTGAGGAATGAGATAGTTTGCTCATGTAAAAGGAGATGATCTAACTACACGTAATGTCCTTAAGATATGGAAGGATACCTTGCTGATAAAACCTATTTTGATTTAGTTTCTTCAGAACCCCCCAGCGTGGGATGAATGGTTATACAGGGTGAGATAGATAGAAATTATCTACTAAAATACTCATTGTGGAGGAACAGAACTGCCGTTGAAAATTGGCAGGAGGCATCGGTAGGTTGTGTATGAGAGCTTCTTGTGAAAACAGCTTCATTTAAAATTAATAGGGAAACTTAGATATCTAGTCACGAGTGATGTACTCATCCCTGGAGTGTAATTATATTCACCCATATATGTTTGGGTGTTTTAGTGACATAACGAGAGATATTAGGCGAGTTTGTGATGTAATTTAGATGGAGTCATCCTTTGATCCCGAGGCATAGAAAATGATCTTCGTTACTATGGCCAGCAGGCATTCTCTAGACTTGTCTACAACTCGATAAGTGTAGTATGGTTCATAACTCGGTGTCATTTTCTTTAGTGTGCCGACTGTCATGGAAAGATACTCATGGGTCTCACTTGTGAGTTCCTATGCTCGTTAAAGTTGCTACTGACTGCTTTCATGTATTAACAACTCTTTGTGAGTAATTTTAATGGTCCACGGGAGTTCTGTCAGCGATATGCTGTCTTACCAGGGAAAACTGAGGTGAAGTTTCTTGGTATAGTGGCATCCATTCTGTGTGCACATTGTGAGCAAAGGGCAGAGATTGCTGGAAAGGCAGGTCACGTAAGGGGTAAGGTATTTCAAAAATCATTTTAAAACCAATTTACTCGAATTTGAAGTGATACCTCGGGGTGACCTGAGCATTTTTGTTGGCTTTTTTCATTTACAAACCCTGTGTTATCTATCCTAAACCGAGTCAGAATTCTAAATTTTGTGGTGATGTACTAGTCCCTCTTTATTAACCAGAAATAAATGTCACAATTTCATTTCAATGGCAGTGACATCCACCTTTTTCTCACATTGTTTTGAGACAGATGCATCAATGTAGACTTATTCTCTGGAATATTGTGCTGGTTTATGAGAACATTAATGATTGTGTCATGTTTTCTTCACGTTTTCTTGTGAATTATTATACTGCTGCTCCAAGATGCATTTCCCCTGAATGTACCTCGTTGAATTCTCTATTTATTCCCTGGCCAAAAGGAAATCTTGATGGAGATTTCTGATTTGATAAAAGCAGGATGATGATTCCATTCAGATGGGACCGAGAGTCCTCACTGAGAATATGAACTTTTTCTCCTCCTCATAAGGGTTTGGCTGCATGTCCCATGAAAGCATTTCCACCTAACAGTTCTACAATTTCTAATTCTATAGTTTAAATAGTTCTATAATTTAATAGTTCTGTAAGTTCTGTATTTTCCACCAGTTACACTGTTGCAGGAAGGGAGGGAGGGAGGGATTTTAGAGGGAAGAGAGGAAGGAAGGAAGGAAGGAAGGAAGGAAGGAAGAGGAAGGAAGGAAGGAAAGGAAGGGAAGGAAGGATTCTTCAAACAAAACCACACAAACTGTTCTTAGTCACAGATCCCCATCAGGTAACGGATACAAAGCGCAAAAAAACGAGGCAGAAAAGCAAAAATACGTTGTTCTCAGAAATGCAAAGAGTTCGTTCAGCCACCAAAAGCCTTTCTCTGTGCCTCAGGCTGTTTTACAGGTACCGAGACCTGGCCCCACAGCTCGTTCCCCTCGACTACAGGGGCAGACCGGCCGTGACGCTGCCCTACGGGCTCATCGCCAGCATGCCCGAGCTCAAGGTACCCGGCCACACGTTCCACTTCCACCTGCCCTCTCTTAATAATTCATCCAGGGCTAATTGCTGACAGGCTGACACAGAAATCAATTTGGGCTATGCAAAGCTCAAAAGCCTTTCTGGAAGCTTCCCAGAAATCCCCTGAAACCACGCAAAGGTTAAAGCAGGGTCGTGTCTGCCTCTGACACGGTGAGAATTTAGAGACAGAAAGGGGGAAAATTTGCCAAAAAGGGGGAAAATTTGCCAAAAAAGGGGTTTCAACAAAAATAATCTCACTCCAGTCGCCTTACCAGCCCTGAAATCAATGTTGGTAAGGATGACCTTCCCTCCTGTGCTCTGTTCCCCAGGACAATCCCTTCCGCCAGCGGATTGCAGAGGTGTTCTCCGAGCGCGGCGATGGCAACATGACCTTGGATGATTTCTTGGACATGTTTTCTGTGCTAAGTGAAATGGCTCCCAGGGATCTGAAAGCTTATTATGCTTTTAAAATTTATGGTGAGTGTGTAAGAATTAAACAGGGAAATCCTGCAGCTTCATTTAGGGCTGCAAAATCCTCACATTGTCACCATAATGATTTCTTTTAATTGCATTTCAACGTTTGTTCCTTTTCTTCCTAAAACTTCTGGTTTTCTTTATCCATCTGTCTCTTATTGATCTGGGATTAGGATTTACTACAAAACCTACAGTTTGAAATTATCTGCGGTTTTCAAGAGCTGACAAACATTTCAGAAATATTTCTGAGGGGTTCTTTGGGAAAGGACAGCACAGGGGGTTTGGCTGCCCATAAATCTGTAGGGTGCATTTGGGAAGTTGAGGCAGGGAAACCTCTGCAGGCTTTTTTTTCTCCAAGGACAAATGTAAAGATTTTATTTTTTTAAGGTACAATTTACAATTATTTTCATTGTGATCAGCTAAAGACGAACAGTAAATCAAACCAACACAATCTTGCTGGAATGATTTAACAATGGCTACGCTATGTTTGGCCACTAAACTACTTAAAATTGTTACGTATGACAGGAGAAATTAATAAGTTTTTATTTGCAAGTAGATTAATTATTAATAAGATCATTAATTGATTTCTTTTGCAAGCAAGAGAAAACAGGAAAAGGTACTCTCCTTTCTTGTTTGGATGTTTCTGATAGAAATCCATCACAGACCTGAAAACATAACGCTTCTTCCGAATCAGTAAAACCACTTTTTTTTTTTTTTTTTTCAGAACCATGTAATCGTTCGTCACTTAATTACTTTGCCTCCCTCCTTTGCCAGATTTTAACAATGACGATTACATATGCAAATCAGATCTGGAGAAAACCGTCAACAAATTAACGCGGAATGAGCTGACCCCGGAGGAAGTGAGCCTGGCGTGTGACAAGGTGATTTACGAGGCTGACGTGGACAACGATGGCAAACTGTCCTTGGAAGATTTCCAGCACATGATCCTGCGAGCTCCAGATTTCCTCAGGTAATATTTGATTTTCATTCCTAACACTGAATTTTCTTAATTTCGTTGTCAGAAGCCTCTCAAGTGTGTGTTTGCATCTCCTCGACCTCTGCAGATCACCACTCTTCCCTTGGAGTTTGAGTGGAGCTGTTCACTGCAAAAATCGATGTTTGAAAAAGCCTGGAGGTTTCTTGACTTGCTTTTGAACCTCCAAAAGAACTTTTTTACAGGGCAGAAAAGTCCTTGTAAATTAAAAAGTTGGTATTAGCACTTAGGCTGCATTGAGATTTGCTCACTCAGTGCTTCCCACACTTTAAAGTGGTTTCTGATGCACATCTTGCACTAAACAGCACCAAATCTTGCATTATATTTAATTTAATGAAAAAAAGTAACCAGCCTTTTGCAAATGAATTGAATTTATTTTGAAAAATAAAGCTTCCATTTATACCAGATAAGATAAAGAATATAATTTACAAATTTAAGCTTATTTATTTAGAATGAAATTTAAATAAATAGAATTGATTTAGTAAATCCTTAGAATGGAGTGATAAATAATGATCAAGACTTTCTGTTTTTTAACAGCACCTTTCATATTCGAATCTGAATCCAGCCAGACACGGGACATGAGTGTTTCTCTGCTTCTGGAAATTTCACAACTTTACTTCACCTGAGGTTACCTCGATGAGAGGGGCAAAGAGTACAACTTCTGGTAACTGAAACAGTCAGAGAACTTTCATTTCTCTCTAAAAGGAACAGTTCATTAAGCTCTCTGTCAAGATTTCCCTGTAATTCAGCAAAATGTCTGTTCCCCCCCTTCAGCTGGAGCAAACCTGGCCTGGACATAGAGAAGGAAATATTTTTTAAAGTTCAGGTACCACCAGGCAGTAGAAGTACTTGCTAACCTCTAAAAATTCACCCCAAAAATGCCTTAACCAGGAAAAAATCCCTTGAGTTTCAAATCCATTGTGGCTAATAAAACTTGTATCAATAAATCCTCTATTTACAGTTTTAATAAATGGTCCAGTGAATCAATCCTGAAGTATTCTCTCACAGTGCAGGATTTACAAATGAAAAATTCGCAGAGATTCTAGAAACAAAAAGAGTCTGGGAGTTTATTAGAAATCCTAAACAGAAACAAAAGGTCCTCTCCCTCTTCCCCATTTTCAAGAAATCCCGTTTTCCACACCCAGGCTCTCTACACACAATAATGAATGGACCACAACTAATTCAGTTGTAAAATTCTCTTTTCGTAAGAAGTTTATTTCTGCAGTGCTCAGGGTCCTGTACAAGAGAGTAAAAACAGACATACTGTAAGAAACAAGAGTTTTGTTTGCATACAAACGTGAAAATCCACGAGAAGTGTTTAAGAAAGTGGTTGTGATGTGGGAAGGGCTGCGGACAGGAGCGCTCGTTCGAAAAATACAATTCACAGTTATTCTTACAAATTCTGGGATGTGTTAAATTCCCTTCAAAACAAAGAGATAAAATCCAACTGCCAGTCATGCAGACAGATGATTCCTGCAGAAAGGCTGGGAGGAGCAGTTAACTCCGTAAGCACAGAAACCGCGGGGGGCAGGAATGGACAGGGATTATGGCAACCTGGAACACTCAGGCTGCCATTACCAATCCACGTTCCTTAAACAACAATCTTTAGTATAAGCTAAAAATTGAAAAACACAAGACTCATCACTCACTCTTTCCCCAAACCCTACAACTTCTACAAAACCCAAGAGCCCACCTTATTTTGTATTTTTCCTGGTGAATCCAGAAACAAGAAGAATCAAAAGCGATTTATCATCAGCACGCAACACCCCAGCCCAAAAACCCCTCTAGAATCAATCAGGAGAGAGAGGCGATCGTCCGACGAAAAGAGAGACCAAGACGATTCTCGTGGGAAACAAAGCAGTAAAGACATGTGCAATATATCCATAGGATTGGAATAAGATGTGTTGAGGCTGGAGTTGTCGGCTGCTGGTGTAAGGCTCTGATTGTCAGGTCAGGGAGCAGGGCTAGTAAGCCTGTCAGTGCCAGACTACAGAGAGTTAAATCAGTGCCAGAATCAGCAATGTTCCACCAATTATTGACAGACTGCACAGGGTCCATGCCATAAAGTTAGCTCTGACAACCACCATCATAGGTCACAACAAGCTCGGTCAACTGACAGTAAGCTCTGGAGTACTTAGAAGGGGAAATCGAAAAATGCTCAAAAGATGGGTTATGGTTCTCTACAAAGCAAATGTTCACCGGTTATTGAATTTTAAGTTGGATAATATTAGATCACCTCATGCTAATGCGTTGCAGTGAGCATGGTTAGTTTTGCAGATACTACTTAATTCCGTCAGTTTACCCAATTTTTTTCTAGTACCAATTTTTGTACCCAATTTCAGCGGGCTTTTTTCCTCCTTAAAGAAAGCTTGGACACATAGGCAAATCAAGCTGCCTACATGTTCACGCAGCACCTCTCTCTGCTAATTGCATTCGCATTACATTCACACTAAAACACGCGACTGAAATGATTTGAGATGAAAATTTTCTAGATTCTAGGATTGAAACATTACTGCTCCAATAGATGCTGTTGTGATGACACGCAAAGCCCATGTGCAATGTCTGTTCAAGCCTTCCCACCTCAATCAACATTTTAGTTAGTGTGCTCACAGAATTTAATTCTGTCAGAAAACTCACACCCAGAAGTGCTAGTATGCCTACTGTGAGCTGGTTCAAGTAGAGATTGCATAGAGAACTTCCTGAATCGAGGAAATAAACTTGTTTTTTGCAGAGTAAAACCTAATCATTCAAAGGATAATGTTCTTAATTGAGGTACATGAACATATGCAAAAACCAGCGTTAAGTTTACAGAGGCATTTCACACACAAAGAATTCTGAATGCAAGAGAAGCTTCAGATTTAGAAATAGTGAAAAATCACCCATTAACCATCCTTTCAAGTTTTACCCACTTGAACAGTAAATGAACAGTTTGATTTCCATCCTGAGATGAGTTATTGTACAGCCCACAGCAAGAACCAGCGTCGTGCCAGAGCCGTGGGATAGTCAATAAACCACCAAGTTTCCAGTCACTTGAAAATTAAATTCTGGCCAAACATCTGGGCGCGGTTAACAGGGACAAACAGATGTGAGTACAATCCACAGTAGACCTGATGCCAGAAGACAATGGGTTACACAGATCAGTGATGCAGGAAATTCACACCATGTCTTAGTCAGTTCCCCGTTGTGCGCTCAAGCATTTCTTTGAAACTTGCAAACTCTTTAAAAACATCCTTCAGCTCGAGACAGAAGACACTGCTAATGTGACCAATCTCTCAATGTTCTCAGAAGGCGCTTTACAGCAGCTATCAACATGATTTTACTCTCTGCTAAATCTTGGTGTGCAAACCCCTATCTAGCAGTGCACGTTTATCAAAGTCGCACTTGTGCTCAAAAGCCACAAGTAACAAAAAAACCAAAGACATCGAAGGTGTCTGGTTTATAGGAGAAGCTTTAATCAGGACAGAGCTCAGTATTAATAAAAATAAAATAAAATCTCAAAAGTGTGTTATAAACCAGCATTTTTAAAAAACAGTAACTTACAGAGTGAAATATTTTTCTGTTTTAGAAAACTGCAGTACCGGGCCCAATCGCATGCTGCAGATTTATAAAATTTATTTGTAATTCAACAGATTAACACAGCAACACATTGTGCTCTCCGGAGGCCAGAGCTCAGTACCCTACAAACCTGACAGAAAAAACTCGTGAGTAAATTGGCAAACACTCAAATCACTTTAATTTTACCTAAGGCAGCTGTCAATGTAAACAAAGCCTGTGAGCAGCCACCCATGGAGGAGCTGTGCTGGGCTCCTGCATTTTCACACTTGGAATGTAATGCTGGGGCTGTGGGATGAGCACCCAGACTGTTCCTGGGACACCAAGACTGCTCCTGGGACACCAATCCTGGGACACATCGAAACCTGGTCCTGGGACACATTCCTGGGAGCAGCTGCTCTGCTGAGGCCTGTGGTGATGAAAAAACCAAGCAGCAAGGCCAGTCTCAGCTGAGAAAAGTCTCTTTTCACAAAGTGTTCCGATGTGCAGTGTTTATTTGCATATGTGAGTGAGCAGTGCATTCCTGGCGTGATGATTTCAAACAGTCCTACTGTGGCATGATAAATCTGGAGAGTGTTAAAGCCACCCTTGTGAGGACAGATTTGTGGTGAGTGTCCCTGCCTGAGCCTAGTTCTCCAAGAAACAAATGGCAGATCATCTGTACAGGACTCACGCAGCCATCACCATGAATTTAGTCTGGAGTACTTCATTAAGCCACAGTTCAAGTCTAACACAGATGCAATTCCCAATGGTAAGACCCGTTCATTTACAGCACACATTCTCTTAAAAAAAAAGAGACTCCTTGAGGAGAATTTTTTTTTTTAAAAACTTTCAATTGTACTTGTGGGATTGTCAGAGAACAACAGGCAAGCGAGGATTCTCTGTATAGAAAGAGTGAGCTGCAAAAACTCTGGAGCATAGACTCTCAGCCTCACGCTCACGCTCTGGCATGGATGCTCTCATGCCACGTGCTCGTGTGTACTGGAGAGCCTGGAATTTATTAACAGAGGCATTGCGTTCTTTATTTTGGTCACAACTCACCTTTCTAACTGTGTCCAGCCTATCGAGAGTTGAAGCAGTTCAGCACAGTCAACATCCCAGCACGGGCACTTGTCCTCCCTCTCCAGACAACAACAACGGCCGCCTGCAAATCTGACAAAAATAACTTGTGTTCATCTCCAAAATTGAAGAGTCAGATTGATTACCAAAATAACCATTTCTTATTCAGGTGGTCACCAGTGACAAGGTACGTGGGACACTTAAGTCACGGCAGAGGAAACCTCGCTTAGCACAGGCACAGTCCAGCTCAGGTTTAAGGCCGTTGTCCCTCACAGAAGGACACATCGAAAAAGCTGCTATTCTGGTTATAGCCTACGGTCTTGTGTGATTGTTGACTACCCCTTGGTTGCTGCCTAATGTTGGGCTCGTATGCCTCTCCTGAAGATGGGAAAGAACATCCAGTTACTTTTTACACTTAACAGATTCTTCCATCCAGCGCTTCATCTGGTCGATTCTATCCTAAGCAAGCCTGACACCAGTGACAGGCTGAACCTCGATTTAATCCGAGTCTGGTCCTCAGCTTTCAATTCAACCAATAATCACGAGATTAAAAAATAATAAAGTTATTAAGGCATGTCGCTCTGACTAAAAGCCAGGAATGTCACACGGACAGAAAATAAAAGATTCTCACCAACTTTTGTGTGCAATTTATTGCTATCTTATATCCTCTTTGATGGTGTAAGGAGTGTGGAAAATGCCTCGTCCTACGTGACAATGTCAACAGCTCTGGTGTTACGGTTAAATTATGGAAATGTTTTCCAACATCGTGTAGTTTTTTAAGCATATTAGCCTTTACGAAATAGTCCGAGGATAAGCAAAATTCACACTCTGCAGTATACAAAGAATATTAAGGACTTTCAGGTGTTTTCTCACAGCTGTCCATGATTTTGGATGCTCCTTCTCCAGCTGCGCCAACCTTCTTTCTGATGGGTGCAAAGAAACCACCCCAGACATTTGTGGCGAGCTTGCAAAAGTGTGTGCTGTAACAACCATGTGTTGAGAGGGGGGCACCCTCAGAATATGCCAGACCATCGCACTATGCCACCCACCAGGGCTGGGAGAAGGGATGGGCATGGACAGAGGCTGGTTTTTCACATATCGGGTATATAGTACAAATAATAGGAAGAAGCACAATCCCCAGCTGTCCTGGAAATAGCTGTACACGCTAGTCATTCGTCGCGATGGTGGGGATGAGTGAGTTTGGCTGCACGGTCATCCGGAGATGAATAATTTGCCAAAACTTTACACAACCTGCTCGGTAGGTGCTGGACAATAAGCAAATTGGTATTACAGATTATTCAGTGAGAGATAATACTGGGTGCAAGAAGAGGAGCACAGACACCCTTCTGTGTCCCTCTCACAGGCGCACTGGAACCGTTGAGGGGATTAGATGTAGAGGGCCGGGTTTTTTTAGTGTTTATACTGAGATTAAAGCCAAAACTAATTGCTGCAAGCCAGATGGAAAATGTTCCTTTATTTGTTTGGTTTTAACAGCCCTCCCTTTTTGAAGTGAAGACTCTGACAATCTCACATTTAAGTTTCTCTTGTAAGTTATATTGAATTGTGTAATTGCTTTCTCCCAAGTTCTCTCAGAGGCCCTGTTGCAAAATGTGAAATATATAAAATTGTCTTAAGAAGGGATGTTCTTTGATATTTGATCTTCGTGTACTTTCAAGCCTAATCAGCAAAAAAAGAGGTTTAATCCATGAAGCAGAGAGCAGCCAACAGGCTCTGAGTGATGTCCAAGTTTTGACAGCTGGCATGCTGGATTTGTGGAATCCCACTGAGCACCCAGGCTTTATCAACTCTGAAATAAATAATCGGTGTTTCTCTCGAGGGTGTAATTACTGGCTTGCTGCACACTGGATTTTTGTAGGAAACAGTATCATTTCTATCTCCAGCTCTTTCAGGGATGAGGGATCTGCTGCAACTTGTAACTTGGATGTAACTTATTAAAACGCTGCTTTCATCCCTTTTTTGGTGTTGATTCACGCTGAGCAAAGTTTGAGTGAGGAGTTTTGGAAGTGCCCAATTTTTACCGAATCTGAGGGATGGCGTAAAAATAATCCACAAACACCAGAGCTTTATGTCCAAAAAGGAGACAGAGGAGTCCCATAACTTTATTCATGAATAAAGAGAGAGGTCTTAGGCATTTCCCATGGGGTCTCTCAAACTGGTAGAGGACGCAGCCTCTTTTATCCCAATTTCCCAGCTGCATTTCCCACTCTCTTTCCCCAATGGCTGAGGAACTTCAAAGGTATGAACTCTCCAAAACTTATAATGCAACCTCCCTTTAATGTACATCTCTCTTTCTCTGCTCTTGTGTCCATTAACACAGTCCAGGGTCAGCCAATCAGTGGAATTCCTATGGAATATGGAAAAAACCCCACATTTTCCTATGGAAATCCTTCCCATCCCTCCCAGTGTCGGTCTTATCTTACTCGTAGCCACAGTTTGTTTGTAAAGACGCTCCCTTATCATTCCTTTCGGGGGGGAAAGCCTCGCAACCCGGTCTCCGTGTGGGCTGTGCGGGGACAGTCCGGAGGGAAAAGCTTCGCCCCGGTCTCGGGGGGAAAAACCCGCCGGGACTATTTAACACCGCGGATCCCCTCACGTATTCCCCCTCACCGCTACCCCATCACGGCTCCCCCTCCGGACCCTCACGCCTCCCTCAACCGTCCCTCTTCACGCCTCCCCCTCACGGACACTCACGTCCCCTCCCGGATCCCCCTCACGATCCCCCTCACGGCTCCCCCTCACGGATCCCCCTCACCGTTACCCCTCCCGGATTCCCTACTCCCCCTCCGGATCCCTCCCGTCCCCCTCACGGTCCCCTCCCGGATCCCCCTCATCCCGGATCTCCCTCTACGGATCCCCTCCCGGATCTCCCTCACGTCCCTCATCGATCCCCCTCACGGCTCCCCCTCACGGCTCCCCCCACCGTCCCCTCCCGGATCCCCTCTACGGAGCCCCCTCCCGAACCCTCCCGCCGCCCCGCGCAGCCGCCGGGGCCGTCCTGACGTCCCTTCCCGCGGAAGCGGAAGCAGAAGGCGGGCGGGACGCGGCCCGGGCCGGGGCGATGTCTGCCAGCGCCGTCTATGTGCTGGACCTGAAGGGGAAGGTGAGGCCTGGCCGCGCTCCGCGGGGGCTCCGTGGGGCCGGGGAGGAACTGGGGCTTCTCCCGTGGAAGGAGGGAGAGGGAGATGTCTTTACAAAAACAGCTTGTGGGGTCTGCTGGTGGATAAGGCCAAATGCTGATGGGTGAAAGGAGCAATGGGAGGAACCGTGAATTCCACAGGAATTCCAACAGTTGACACGGATGTTCCTCACCCAAGGCTGTGCTAAATCTCTGGACTGAGAGAAAAGGAGCAGAGATACAAAGAATAAAAAGGGGAGGGGGATGCATATGAGAAGGGGGTCTGTATTAGGGGTTTCGGGGAGTCTGTACCTCAAATACCGCATCAGTGGGGAAATGCGGCCTGGAAATTGGGATAAAAAGGAGGCTGCGCCCTCTATCAGTTTGAGACACCCCATAGAAATGCCCCATGGCCTCTCCCTTTATTCCAATGAAGTCACAGGACTCCTCCGTCTCCTTTTTGGACATAAACCTCTGGTGTTTGTGGATTAATTTTCCTCACACCCGCCTCTGTTTTTATGTTTGGGGCTGGGGCATTTGTTCCCTGTATCCCCTCGAAGATGCTGAATGGGCAGGGCCCGCAGCATCCCTGGGTTAATTCATCTCTGCCGTGATTGTAGGTGCTTTTCCTCAGAGCGTGTTTTCCTGTTTTAAAATCTCTATTAAGGCTTTAGCAGTTACAAGGGTAGGATAGGACTGGGAAATGCTAACGCATGGCATTGCAATTAAATATTGGAATTTGCATTCTAATCAGCAAAGTATTTTCGCATTGTGATTTGCACTTATAAATGCAGAGAGGCTCGAGGGAAGCTGGGTGGCTTTAAAGAGGGCTTTCAAGCATTTGTGTGGCTTGCATGAATGAGAATTTTTTTCTCTTACAAAAGAGAAAAAAAACAATGATTTGGGTGCTTCCTTTGTAGGTTCTGATCTGTCGGAATTACCGCGGAGATGTGGACATGTCCGAGGTGGAACATTTTATGCCAATCCTTATGGAAAAGGAAGAGGAGGGGACCCTTTCTCCCATCCTAGCACACGGAGGAGTTCGTTTCATGTGGATTAAACATAACAATCTCTATCGTATCCTTTACATTACTGATGTGCTGACAGGCCAAAGGCTGCTGCTATTTTATTTCTTTTAATGACAAAATGCAAGCTGGAGAATGGGTGAAGTGACATAAGGAGGCAATATTCAGTGAAATTGATTGTATTAAATACATAAAGAGACTGTATTTAGTGAAATTGGTTGTATTAAATAAGGGGGGTTTCATACTTTCCAGCAGCATAAGGTGCAGAAAAGTATTTTATTTATTCATTTTATTCTAATCAATGATTCCCTGAATGTTTATCTTCATATCCCCTTAAATCAGAGGTACTATTAACTAATTAATTTTTTTCTAGTCAATTTTTTAAAAGCTTTTTAAACTGCACTTAGTAAACTTTTTTTAAATGCACATTCCTGAACCTCCTCCATCAGTTGTTGCAACTTCTAAGAAAAATGCTTGTGTATCACTGGTGTTTTCATTTTTATATAAAGTAGTTCAGGTGAGTTCATTTCAGAAGCAACCTCTGTGTTCTTTTCAGTCTAAATAGAAGTGCGTAGAGCTTCCACACTTTTTCAGAACTTTGATAATAGCACTTTTAATTTATATTTAATTATTTTGTAGAGCTATCTTCCTAACTAATAAGGGCACTGAAATTTTGTAGCTGAGTAGGCAGAGGATGGGGCACAGTGCTGTAATTACACAAGACCTGGAGGAGGATTGTGAATCAGTGTCCTCATGCCTCATGTAGATCCCATGCCTGAAAAATATTTTCTCCAGAATAAATACTTTTCATCATAGTTTTCTTCTAGGATTCTCTCTCTGTGTTTTAATTGAGGTGGCTTTCCTGAGGCTGAGTGCTGTTTGTGAATTATGGGATTTGGTTTGGAGCTTTAGAAGATTATTTTAGATGCAGCAATACCTTCTGCATGTAGTTTCCTCAGTTAATGTCCTTCTCCTTTCGTTTTCATTTCAGGTTTTTTCTGAATATTTCAAGGAGCTGGAAGAAGAGAGCATTAGGGATAATTTTGTTATTATTTATGAGTTGTTAGATGAGCTTATGGATTTTGGTTACCCACAAACCACTGATAGTAAAATTTTACAAGAGTAAGTATCACTCTGCATCACTTACAGTGACAAAGCCCTTGGAAAGTTTTTAACATTCTTCCATATGCAAACAAATATTTTGGCATGCTCTGATTAGCAAAAATACTAATTTAATTTTTTTTTTCCTGCCAATTGTATGGCTGTGAAGGTACATCACTCAGGAAGGTCACAAACTTGAAACTGGAGCCCCACGCCCGCCTGCCACTGTTACAAACGCTGTTTCATGGAGATCAGAAGGGATCAAATACAGGAAAAACGAGGTGTTCCTGGATGTCATAGAGTCTGTCAACCTTTTGGTGAGTACTTTGTACTTTAACTTCTGGTGAGAATTGTAGTGGGAGGTGTTTGAAAGGGCTTTTTGTCTGAAAACCTGCAATAAAAATTCTTCCTGGGGGTGGCATGCTGTGACACTCACATCAACATAAATCAGTAAGGAAATCCAGGACAAATAATGCTTATATGTGTGTATTGCTGATTTTTGGATATGTCCTTTCCTGCTCTGTCTGTGCCCCATCATACCCCTCATGTAATTCACTCTGCTGGATTAATTCCTCATGAGAAACACATCCAAGAAAACCCAGGGCATGCAGATGGGGTGGGAGTGTTGCTTTAACTTTTAGTGAAAATTGTAGTGGGAAGTGTTAAAAAGGGCTTTTTGTCTGAAAACCTGCAATAAAAAGTTTTTGGGTGGTAGATACGCTGTTTCACTCAAAGCAGCATAAATCATTGAGTACCCCCAAGGAAATCTAGTACAAATAATTGTGTCGATTTTTCCAAGGAAATCCAGTACAAATAATGGATTAACCCCTCATTAGAAACACATCCAGGAAAACTCAGGGCATGCCCAGAGGGTGAGGGTGCTGCTTGATGTCACAACAAACTCCATCAGAGCAGATTTAACCTTTCCCCTCCCTTCATTCAGGTCAGTGCCAATGGAAACGTGTTACGGAGTGAGATTGTGGGATCCATCAAAATGAGGGTTTTCCTCTCGGGAATGCCGGAGCTGCGCCTCGGCTTGAACGACAAAGTTCTCTTTGATAACACAGGACGTGAGTGCTGCAGAGTGATGATAATCCTGACAGATGCTATCTGGAGTTTTGGGGTTTGGGGTGCTTGGGTAGCATGGTAATTGTGGAGTTATTGAGGTTGGAAAAGCCCTCTAAAATCATTGAGTGTGACACCACAGTGTTCACTGCTGACCCATGACCCCAAGTGTCACCTGCACAGGCCTTTTGAACACTTCAGGGGTGGTGGGTGACCCCACAGTGCCCTGGGCAGCCTGTGCCAATACTTGACCATCCTTCCAGTGAAGAAGTTTTCCCAAAATCTAATTTTAACCTCCACTGGCACCACTTGAGGCTGTTTCCTCTTGTTCCCTGGGAGCAGAGCTTGATCCTCACTTTGCTCCACCCTCCTATCAGGGAATTGTGGAGAGTGAAAAGGTCCCCCCTGAGCCTCCTTTTCTCCAGGTTGAGCCCCTTCCCCAGCTCTGTTTCCTTCTCTGGACACCCTCCAGCACCTCCACATTTTCCCTCTTGTGAGGAGCCCAAAACTGAGGCCAGGATTCAAGGTGCCTCACACGGGGACAGTCACTGCCCTGATCCTACAAAGTTGGCTAAAAGGGAGGAATGGCAGCAGGCAGCAGCTTTGCTGTGATGAGACTGGGCCCACAGTTTGTTGTTTTTTTCCTGTTAGGTGGGAAAAGCAAATCAGTAGAACTGGAAGATGTGAAGTTTCACCAGTGTGTTCGTCTGTCTCGCTTCGAAAATGACCGGACCATCTCCTTCATCCCACCCGATGGGGAGTTTGAGCTCATGTCCTATCGTCTCAACACCCACGTGAGTCTGGATGTTTTTAACTTAGAAAGGTTTAAATTGTAGCCAATTTCCCTTCATTTTTTTTTTTTAAAGCATGGGCAGCACATGGGTTTTCGAGTCAACTGTTAAATAGCAAAACTTGGTGCTGGCTCCTTTTGGAGGAAGAAGAAAGTGTGCCAGCCCTGGTGATAAAGATGCCCTTCATTTCAGAAAAGTAAAAAAATTCAATGTAGAGCAGGTCCATAGGAAGGACATAATTCAGTCCCTGCTATGTTAAACTACCAAATATTTTCCTATACAAGTGTTTGTTGTTAGGGGTTAATCTGAGATACAATTTTTTAAGCCCATAATTCTCGTAACATTTGCTCATTGGTGTGCTTCTTCATTTGTATAATTATTTCTTCTAAAACCACAATTCTGTCATTTTCTGAGTGGTTCACATGCTAAACATAGTTTTATGTGGAAGCAACATTTCAGTGACTCTGTCAGACTGAAACCCAGAGCTGTGATGTGATTTCTGCCCACCAGGTAAAACCCCTGATCTGGATTGAATCTGTGATTGAGAAACATTCCCACAGCCGCATCGAGTACATGATCAAGGTCAGACTCCCTTAAATAATTACAGCTCGTTTTAATCCTCCTTCCTTTGTTTTCCAAGCTTGATGAGCAGCACACACATTTTTGTATAAGTATTACCTATTTCTGTGGGGTTTAGATCCCTTGGAAGGCTTCATTTGTAAATTATGACCTCAGTTTCAGTTCTGCTGCTAATGCAGGTTGGGGAGGAGGGAGCTATGTGTCTCTGAGCTCACCAGCATTGTGGAAATACTTAGACCTTCCTTTCCTGCTTTATTTTTTTTTCTTTTTTAGGCAAAGAGTCAATTTAAGCGTAGATCAACTGCCAACAATGTGGAGATTCACATCCCAGTTCCAAATGATGCGGACTCGCCAAAGTTTAAAACCACTGTTGGAAGTGTCAAATGGGTTCCAGAGAACAGTGAAATTGTTTGGTCCATTAAATCTTTCCCAGTAAGTGCTGTTTCTTACTCTGACCATCCAATAGCACAATAATTACTTAACATTAATATTTCATTGACATTTAGACTCTGCCCAAAGCAAATTTTTATCAGTGTCGGACAAGAAATAGTTGATTGTTCCTCTTTTTCCGTGGATGAAAGATTGGAATTTGCTAATAAATGTTGTTTATATTTGTTCCACTTGGCTGTTTTTTCAGAACTAGGTTAGAGAGCAGATTTTTGAGTGATTTCTCTGCATGGTGTAATCCTTGGCCTGGCTTGAGCAGCAGCTGTTGGAGTTTTGTCAGGCTCTGCTTCTTGGGTGGTTCCATGAGCATGAGCTCAGTCCACTGCTAATGGTGTGATAGTGCAGCTGTGTGTCACTGTTTCATCTGAATTCTTGAGTGTGAGGCTGGAAGAAAATGAATTCTGCCTCAGGCTGGATCTGCATCTCTTTTAAAAAACAAATTTTTTAACTGAAAACACATGTCACTTTTGAAACCCTGGAGAAGAGCTGGAATAAATAGTGGAGTTCAGCAATTTGACATTAAGAAAACTAATTGTATCATTGCAAGGTTTTTATTTTTTGTTGTGTTTGTGTTATTTTGCAAGAATAAAAACCAAAATTGTCCCTTTTGAGTAGGGTGGAAAAGAATACCTGATGAGAGCTCACTTTGGACTTCCAAGTGTTGAAGCTGAAGACAAGGAAGGAAAACCTCCCATTAGTGTAAAGTTCGAGATTCCCTATTTCACCACTTCAGGAATCCAGGTGAGTGATTGAAAACAGAAATCCTGATAAATTGAAAACAGAAATACTGATAAATTGAAAACAGAAATCATAAATTCACATACTGAGCTCTGACACATGAGGTGTCTCTTGTTCATAATTCCTGTTCAGTTTTACCCATAAAACAGGTTTTTACACGTAAAAGGGTAACATTTTAGGTTTTTCTTTTTTGCTGAATGCTGTTTGGCAGACATGGGAGACTTTCCATCTCACAGATTTTTCTTTCCAGGTCCGTTACCTAAAGATCATTGAGAAGAGTGGTTACCAGGCTTTGCCCTGGGTGCGATACATCACCCAGAACGGAGGTGAGAGGAAGGGAATGTTTTGTTTTTCACAAGCCACCTTCAAATTGAAATTCCTGTTTTGATTATTTTCTGATTGAGCTGTAATTTGGTCAATTTAAAACACACACATCATTAACAGGATGCTCACACATCATTCTGCCAGCTTTAAAATGTGTAAGACACTGTGCAGTAAAAGAGACATGATTTTTTGGCAAGTGAAAATTGTGGGGTTTGGTTTTGTTGGGTTTTTTTTTTTTATTGTGGTGGTGGTATTGTTGTTTTGAGTTTTTTTGTTTGTTTTTCACTTCTTTTTTATGTTTGTTTGTTTTTCTAATTAAGCTTTTTTCTGGCGTTTAGGCCTGACTGCCCACAACTGCCTTTATTTCTTTAGAGCTCGTTCTCATGGCTGTTCTAAGAAAAAAATCTGAGTTTATTTTGTACAATTATGAATCCCAGGCTGGTTTGGGTGGGAAAGGACCTTCAAACTCACCCAGTGCCACCCCTGCCATGGCAGGAACACCTTCCATTGTCCCAGGGGCCAACTTGCTCCTCTGCTTTACTCCTTTTAATAAGATAAATTACTAAAATTTGGGGTTTTTTTGTTGTTTTTTCTTCTCTTTACAGATTACCAGCTCCGAACACAGTAAAACACCTCACAGGCACCACAGACAACGAAAACTTCAGGCCTCAAATTCCTTTGCAGAAGCTTCTGTGGTCCTGAGAGCTGTGAATGTCGTTGCCAAGGGTCTCGTTTCTGCAATCTTGGATTGGCAGGAGGAAGATTTGGAGAATTTCATTGATTTCAATAATGTGTTTGAGCTTTTGGAAACCATTAGTATTGATTGTGTGGATATTTATTTCATTCTTAGAACACGCTGATCTTGCTGCTAAATGCTAATTAACGTTAGGAGTAGCAGTTACTTTGAGGAGCCAGGAATCCACAATGAACCTTGGGAATGTCTTGTCGATGCCTTGTCCAGAGTTTTTAGTTCATTTGTATTTTAGAATCCCTAAAAAAGTCATTTGGCAGCGTTGTGCTACAAATTAGGGAGATGATTGTGCACTTAAATGACTGCTGAACACTTCATTGTATTTAGCCCAAGGTATTTATTGGTTTATTTTTTTTCTGGGCATTTGGGTGCCTTAATTCATTCACAGCTCTGTTAACTTATAAAAAAAAACAGCAGAACATGAGTTGAAATTATCTGAAGGTGAAAAATACCGTTAGCTTTTATTTTTGTTTTTGCATGGTTTCAAAGGAATTCATCTGAGAGAACAGCTTCGAGTGAAGGGTTTGGAAACAAAAATAGGGGTTTGTTAGAGAACAGCAGGTGACAGGAATAAATGTCTCTGGAAAGAAAAGGATTTCTGGCTCCAGTCAGTCAAAATGCAAAAATTCCAACCTTGTGACACCCCAGGGTCTGGAAACCCTCTGCCAACTGACCAGTATTTGCTTTTTTTTTAAAAAATTTCTGTTCCTCAAACAAGTTCCCAGCTGTCATGTGTAGGCATAAAGCCTTAGATTAGCTATGAAAAGACCAAAACACTTCTAGAGGTAATGGAATTTGGGAGGAAGATCAGGAGTTTATTATTATTATTTTTCCAGATAATAATAATAATAATACACTCCAACCTCTTCCTGGAAGTTACTGTATAAGAAGACAAAAATACAGTTGCCATCTTTTTTCCAGCTTGCCTTTTGTGTTCATTTAGGGCAAATACTTCCCCTTTTTGCTAGAGTTTCCTAGAATTAACTTCATTTGTCCTAAGGAGAGATGTTTTCTTTCTCAATCTTTTCTGTTTGTGAGCAGCTGTTACTGTACCTCCCTGGCAGAATGAATAACAGTTCACAATGTTATTCTTCAAGGTATTATTTTTTTTACATGCCAGTTCATTTTTTTTTTCTGAGAAGCTACAATTGGCATGGGTGTACATAGTTATTTTGGGTTTTGCCAGGTTTTTTTTTTTTCAGGAAAATTGTGACGGTTATCAGTATTTTCTTTACACAACTTTTAGGGTGGTTTGGTTTGAATTTAGTACTTTTGACTGGTGCTAAACTTAAACCATTAAAATCCAAATATCTACGTCCGCAGATGTGATTTGATAACACACCACGTGCAGAATGGGAGAGTCCAGGAGTGTCCACAGAGAATGAGAAGGTATTTCAGTCACTGTCCTCACTGAATCCTTGTTTCTAGACACACCTCTGTAGACAAATCAGCCAAAAATCAGCTCCACTCCCCCGTGCAGCTGCTGTGACATCAAAGATTCCTCAGGAAATCTCTTGGTTTTAGGCACCCATGGGTGTTTGTGGACAGGTGTGTTCCGACTGCATTTGTCACCCAAAAATTGATGTTGAAACCAAATCATCTCGTTGGAGATTTCAATTCCACCACTCATTGTCATTTCAGCAATTAAGCTTATGACTGGACTAAAAATTTTTCTATTAAAACTGTAACTGGTTGACCAATCGCTTTCTGCCCACTTCATTTTTCCGAGTGTTTGCTTTCATTCTGCCTGTAAAATGTGACTTCGTGGCGTTGTTTTCCTCCTGAAGTTCAGATCTCGTGGACCAGAACCGTGTTTGCTCGTCTTTTTGTTGCAGTTTGACTGTTTTGATGATGGGGCATCAAGTCCAGAAAGTAATAAAGGGCACAAAGTCCTCTTTGCATCACTCGTGCTTTGCTTCTTTTTCAGTTTGATCTCCACCAGGTGTCTCTGATCTCAGAGGATGCTCAGCTCTTCTGCATAAGTGGAGCAGATCTTTATAAAAACTGGAAGTATTGATATTCCTGATTTAGCAAATTCTGGAAAAAATTTTGCTTTTCTGTGCAAAATTCGCCAGGAAATTGGTGCTCAGAAAACAAAATAACTTCCCTCCTTTTCATCCATTCTCTGTTACTGTGTGTACCTGCACAGGGAGAAAGGCAGAAACAAGAGATGTTATTCCAGCCCTTGAATTTGTACAAGGTTTGGATGGGACACAGAATAAATTTTTTTCCAGTGAGGGTGAATAAATTTTCTCCTGTGAGCTGTGGCTGCCCCTGGATCCCTGAAATTGTCCAAGACCAGGCCGGACAGCACCCTGGGGCAGTGTTTATTTTTTTTCTGGGCATTTGGGTGCCTTAACTCATTCACAGCTCTGTTAACTTACAAAAAACAGCAGAATATGAGTTGAAATTACCTAAAGTTGAAATCACCTATTACCTAAAGTTGAAAAATAGCCTTAAACTTCTTTTTTTTTTGCATGGTTTCAAAGGAATTCACCTGAGAGAACAACTTGAAGTGAAGCAGCTGTACAGTTTAGAATGAGATTTAATATTTCTTCCAACACAAACCACTCTCATCCCATGAGTCTTTTTTTTCCCCCAAGTTTTGTTCTCAGACAGATTGAGGAATCTTTATCTCGCTGAACTTCGTTCTCACTGTGTAAAACGTAAATGTCTCGCTTTGCCGCCAGGTCACAGGTGAGTGCCTGATATAAAAAACCTTTAAAGGACGATTTTTCATGATTCAAACAGCAGTAAAATGTCTCACTTGTGTTCTCAGCTCGCTGTGGTTTCATAGGGGAACATTTCCCTATGAAATGTTAGAACTGTCCCTTAGTTAGGCAGGGTTTAATTAGTTCATTATCTCCCTGATTAGATAACTCTGCAGTCAGCGGCGCTCCCTGCCCGCCGGGTTTTACTCCCTGTAGTAGAGTGTGTGTAACTGCTGTCCCCAAACCCTGTGCCCTGCCCTCAGTGCCCTCCCTGCCAGCAGATGGCATCCCCAGCCTGCTGCTCCCAGTACAAACCAGTACGAGCCTTGACTGGGAGGACACTGCTAATCCAGTGCATTAAAAACCACCCAAAACGTGACATTAAAATACTTTTTTATCTTTACACTATGTGATTTTTGCAGTTGAGCAACTTCTCAATTCACCCTGACAGTTTTAACGTTATTATTTTTAACTTTTTCTCTCCTGGGGCTGGTGCAGAGCAGAGCAGAGGGATCAGCACTGAGGGAAGGGAGGGATGAACTCCTGCAGCACCACAAAAGCAGCTGCTCGGGGTTTTTCGTCGGTGCTGGACGTTGCCAGGTCCCAAATCAAACCTCAGCTGCTGCTCTGAGAACTCCTGGGTGACAGAAAAGTTCCTTTTCCTTCCATGTGAAAGGAACAGGATCCTCTCAGTCCCACACACTGATGGCCTCTAGAAAAAAACCTGGTTTTGTCTTGATAAATCAAGGCACAACCTGCTTCCCAACCAAGTAAAATGCGTCTAAACATGTCCAAAACCTTAGAAAAGCTTTATTCCACCTCGATTTTCCAGCTGAGGAGAGCCTTTCATTGGCTGTTTTTTAAGATTTTCCTTTTCTTCATTCTCTCTTGGCATCTTTTTTCTACTTGAACACTGTTTGGGCTGTTCATATTCTCTCCCCAGCTCTAATCCCAGCTGGTTTTATCTACAAAACATCCTCACACATCAAGAGAGATCGTGAGGCTTTACCCGGAGCTGGTCAGGATTGTGCACCTGCTGATTTCTTACTTTATTTTGTGAAAAGGAAAAGGCCAAACCTTGGTTCCGCTGCCCTGATCTTTTTGCCAAACTCGGTGTTGCAACACCCTGAGCTCTTTTTTTTTCACCCTCTGTGGTTGACACCCAGCTCCGTTTGTCATTTCAGCACCCCTGGCTTGGTGAGGGCTCGGTGGCCTTGCAAAAACAGCGTGAGGGAGCAAAGTTGAAGGGATAATAATGAATAATCTTAATTACCGTGGTGATTAACGTTGTGTACGCTGCCAGAGAAGAGGAAACATAAACAAACAGTTGTAAAACACTTTTTCCACGGAATTTTGTCCGGCTCAAAGTGTTCTCCAAGTCCTCCCTGAGCTCAGATAAAATTTGTTTCTGCCGTAGCTACGCACATTGTCTTGACTCAGCATTTTTGATAATGCAGCTACTCACAACTCGCTGTAGGAGTTCCCTTTTGTAGCTACTGTAAATCAGGGAATTGGAGAAAAACTTTGAGGTTTTTGGGGTCTCCAGCACAGGAAGGACTCGGATCTGTGTCCAGAGCAAGTCCAGAGGTGGCCACTGAGATGAGCAGAGGGATGGAGCAGCTTTGCTGTGAGGAAAGGCTGGGAAAATTGGGGTTGTGCAGCCTGGGGTGATGCCTGATGATTTTTGCATTTCCATTTATAGACCCTTTTGCATATTTTACAGACCCTTTTAGGTATTTTCTGTTCCCTTTAGGTGTTCCTGCTAACTTTTGCCTGTAATTTTTCTAGGCTGATATTTTTTGGGGTCCTGCTGGAGTTATAGCTAAACCAGATCTCTATTTATTCTCTTGAAAATGAAGGATTCTTGATTTATCTTTTTTAAAGATGCATTCTGGGCTAAGTTCCCAAGAATTTAGCCAACAGCCACCTGAAACCAGGACCATCCCCAGCCCTCCAGAATCCACAGCATTACCCTGGAAGATTAAAACCCCTTTCCCCATTTCAGCTGTTCTGCTGCTCTTCAGTGCTTGACAAACTCCTTGAACCAGAGGATCTGGACAATTTTAACATCAGAAATTATCCAAAATTAAATCATCTCCTTCCTCCTCACCCCTGCATCTCTTTACATCCATCCCCTCCTGCATCACTGCATTGATGCAACTTCATTTTTCTGGAGGTGGAATCAGCCACANTCCTTCCTCCTCACCCCTGCATCTCTTTACATCCATCCCCTCCTGCATCACTGCATTGATGCAACTTCATTTTTCTGGAGGTGGAATCAGCCACAGAGAAAAAACAATGGTGGAGATTTTGATTTCTCAAAAACCAACGATGGTGGAGATTTTGATTTCTCAAAAACCAACGATGGTGGAGATTTTGATTTCTCAAAAAACAACAATGGTGGAGATTTTGATTTCTCAAAAAACAACGATGGTGGAGATTTTGATTTCTCAAAAACCAGCTCGTGCAGCCTCCAAGCTCATTTTCAAGCTGCTGGGCAAATAAACAAGCAGAAAAAAACAAATGCCTTGAATCAAATGCTCACCAAACGTGAAGAACGAGGCGCTTTCCCCAAGCTGGGTAAAAGTTTTGTGGGTTTAGTTCAAACCTTGGCTGAGGATTTGTGCCTTGGATCAAAGTTTCACCGCGGGCCCTTCTCCAACGTAAAGCGGAGGAACGTGAAACAACAAATATCTGTGGAAATGCAAACACGATCTGCTCGGTGTTATCCTGCAAAAATGAATGAACTCTGCCTCCCACCCACTCTCACTGTGGCTTGCTGTGAGTTTTCCTTTCAGAGGAAGGCAGAGTGAGGATTCTGCCTCTTTCCACCAGGAGTAACGATGGAGTAAGGGGGGAATGGTGCCTGGGTTTGTCTCTGCTCTTCCACTCGGGCAGGTGGAGGTGAAGAGCCATGTGGGGTGTTTAAAAATCCCCAAATATTCAATTGAAATACTTTAAATTTACTTTTTCCCACTAAGTGAGGAAGTGAAGCCCAAATATTCAATTACAAGGTTTTAAATTCTTTTTTTTTCTAGTGAGGAAAAGCTCTTTTCTGTCCTTAAGGAATGTCCTGTACCTCATCTGAGAATTTCTTAGACCATCTGCGGCTTCATGGTGGTTGTACAGCAGATTTTGAGAGATAATATCTAGGAAAATCAGGCACACAGGCTAAATTCATCCAGGAGTTATTTATTCAACTATAAGGCCTGTAATTTTTTTTTTCCTAGTAAATGAGGGAAAGCACTTTTCTGTCTTCAAGGAATGTCCTACGCCTCAACTGAGAATTTTTTTAGACCATGTGAGGTTTCATGGTGGTTGCACCACAGATTTTGAGAGATAAAACAACTTCTAGAGAAGTCAGGCACACAGGCTGAATCCATCCAGGAGTTATTTATTTAATTACAAGGCCTTTAATTATTTTTTTTTTCCTAGAAAGTGAGGAAAACCCCTTTTCTGTCCTCAAGGGATGTTTCAGGGACACAGCTGAATCCATCCAGGAGTTATTTATTCAATTATAATATTTTCCTTAAGTGAGGAAAACCTGTCACTGTTGCTCTCTGGCCAAGGAAAGGGACAAAAACTGCTCAGGCAGGAAGGGTTTGAAGGGATTTTATTATAAAAGTTGAGGGGAAAGCTCAGGGGAAAGGATAACGAACGAGGGGACTGTTCAGAAACGCTGATTTATAAACAAATGAAATCTGCTTTTTCATCTTCAAACACACAAGAAAAAATACAAAAAAAAAGCAGCCTGTAAAGTTGAAAAGGAACACGTTTAAAGCGGACAAAAGAAAATATCGTGCCGTAAAATTCCACCTTCGCGCCGTATTTGTTTGGAAAAGGACTTTATCAAACAAGCACTGCCCTGCATCAGGAACCTGCTGCTCCTCCAGCCGAGCAAAAAGAAGAGAGAGTATCGAGATGTGGGCCAGGTCTCAGGTAACCTGTAAAACAGCTGAGACACAGAAAAGCTTTTGAAGCTGAGCAGCTATTTTATTTCTAAACACGTATTTTGCTTTTCTGCCTCGTTTTTTTGTGCTTTGTATGCCGATTACATGATGGGGAATCTGTGACTAAGAACAGTTTGTGTGGTTTTGTTTGAAAAGAATACTTTCCTTCCTTCCCCTTTCCTTTCCTTTCTTCTTCCTTCCTCCTTTCCTTCCTTCCCTTCCTTCCTTCTTCCTTCCTTCCTTCCTCCTTCCTTCCTGTCTCCTTCCTTCCTTTTCCTTCCTTCCTCCTTACCTTGGCCAAAATTCTTTCTCTCTCCCTCCCTTCCTGCAACAGTGTAACTGGTGGAAAATACAGAACTTAAACAAGAAACTAATTAAATTATAGAACTATTTAAACTATAAGAACTTAGAAGTTGTAGAAACATAAGGTGGAAAATGCGCTTTCATGGGACATGCAGCCAAACCCTTACAGAGAGGATGAAAAAAGTTCATATTCTCAAGTGAGGGAATTCTTGGTCCCATCTAAATGGAAATCATCATTCCTGACTTTTATCAAATCAGAAATCTCCATCAGATTTTTCCTTTGGCCAGAGAATTAAATAGAGAATTTCAACGAGGTACATTCAGGGAAATGCATCTTGGAGCAGCCAGTGTAATAATTCACAAGAAAACGTGAAGAAAACCATGAACACAAATCATTATGGTTCTCATAAACCAGACACAAATATTCTAGAGAATTACAGTTCTACATTGATGCATCTGTCTCAAGAACAATGTGAAGAAAAGGTGGATGTCATGGCCAATTGAAATGAAATTGGTGAACATTTATTTCTGGTTAAAAAGAGGGACTAGTACATCACCACAAAATTATAGAATTCGTGAACTCATTTTTTAGGATAGATAACACATAAGGGTTTGTAAATGACAAAAAGCCAACAAAAATGCTCAGGTCCCCCGAGGGTATCAACTTCAAATTTGAGTAAATTGGTTTTAAAATGATTTTTGAAATACCTTACCCCTTACGTGACCTGCCTTTCCAGCAATCTCTGCCTTTGCTCACAAATGTGCACACAGAAAGACTCACCTCAGGATTTCTTTCCTATGGTGAAGAATGTGACAGTCTGTGAAATAAGAAAGGTTTAACATGAATTGAAGCTTTTAGCAAATGCACTGGCCCAAACTTTTCCTGCATGCAGTGACCTAAATGAAGTTATATTGTTGTGTATATGTAAGCACTGAAGATTTTTTCACAATCACACATCTTTACAAACCTTCCTCTTGACATAAAACCCAACTATGTTAACTAAAATCTTCAACTGCAATTCAATACTTATTAATTTTTTTAAATGAAGCTGTTTTATAAAAAACCAACACCACCTCTGCCATTATTCACATTCTGATCCCAAACAGCCATTTAGTCCTCTTTATACCTGATTCCGCATCCAGCTGCTCATTGAGTGAAATGGTTTGCCTTGTTTGCCCATTTTGAGCAGGAGCCCTGACTCTTTAGTCAGTTTTTCCTCAAGGCACCTTTACAGGATATTCAGCTTATTAAAAGCTGCAACAATTAAGGCTCAGGTGCAGCAGAGGATCAGGTAACCAACTTGCACAGCTGCAAAGTATCATAATAAGGAGCGTTTCATCCAAAATCTTTAGTCTGGCTGCTTTGAGGGCTCTTGTCACGCAGCATTCACCTGTCTCCCGTGTGCACCCACTGAGACTCAGGTTACAGGAATTAGCCCAAACAGGTAAATAGTGCTCATTAGTGCTTTGAGCTGCAAAGGCAGACTCAGTGCGATGCTGATTTTCATACCTTCCAGATATCAATACAATTAACTGAAAAGTGTGGGTGAGATTAACTGAACCAGTGTCAGATGGGTGTTCCCTCTGAAAAAATTAACACCAAACAACGAAATTTGGGAACCTGTCCTCTTTTCCTTCTCACTTTTATGAGTCGCAGAATTGTGAGGAAAAAGCCCTTTTAGACCATGAAGTAACCTCGCACATGGCCACCATTGCTATCATGTCCCCAAATGGCCACATCACATGTTTTTGAACGTTTGAGTCACCACTGTCCTGGGGCAGCCTGTGCAGTGATTTTCCCTTTAAGCATGTTGTCCTATAACCACACTAATGCTTGATGGTAGTTTGGTAGTCATAAAATTTGCTCACTCCCTTTCTTTTGGGCGTCGATATCCTGATGCATGTCCACTGCTAATTAATGGGTAATTAACTAGGATACAGTCACAGTGATATGTCATTAGTATCGATATCATCCACACTGGCACAGAACGAGAGGACACAGTCTTAAGCTGCACCAGGGAAGTATAGGTAGATATTAGGAAAAAGCTTTTTATGGACAGAGTGGTAAAAGCACTGGAATGGGCTGCCCGCGAGAGGATCGGGTGTGGAGTCACCATCCCTGGATGTGTTTACACAAATTGGATGTGGTGCTGGGCTGTGGTTTAGTTGAGGTGTTGGCATGGGTGTGGATCGACGATCTTGAAGTCTCTTCCAACCCCGGTGATTCTGTGATTCTGTCCCATGGGGGTGCCGCTCCCGTTGCGATATGCCGGTCCATTGCGGTTGCCGCTTCCCGTTTGAGGTGCCGCTCCCAGGGCGCTCGCGGTGCACGGGCGTGCCTGCTCCCGTTGCGGTGCCGCTCCCGTCGCGGTGCCGCTTCCCGTTGCGGTGCCCTTCCCCGTTGCGATCCTGTTCCCGTGCGGTGCAGTTCCCTTTGCGATTCCCGTTCCCGTTGCGTGCCGTTCCCGGTCCGTCCCATACCCGTTTCCCGTGGCGATGCCGGTCCCCGTTCCGGTCCCCGTCCCGTTGCGATCCTGCTTCCCGTTGCGTGCCGTTCCCGTTCCGGTGCCGGTCCCGTGGCGTGCCGTTCCCGTTCCCATCTTACGTTCCCGTCCGGTCCCCGGTCCCGTTGTCGGTGCCGGTCCCTTGCGGTGCGGTCCCGTTACCGTCCGGTCCCCGGTCTCGGTGCAGGTGCCGCTCCTGGTCCTCCCGTTGCGGTGCGCGTCCCGTTCCGGTCCCCGGCCCGTTGCGATCCCGTCCCGTTGCGGTGCCGCGCTGCCTTTTCCGCGTCCCTGGTTCTCGGTGCGGTGCCGCTCCCGGTCCCGTTCCCGTTGCGGTGCCGGTCCCGTTCCGCTCCCCGGTCTCGGTGCGGTGCCGGTCCGTGGCGATCCGTTTCCCGTTTGCCGGTGCCGGTCCCGTTTCCGGTCCTCCGGTCCCGTTTGCGATCCGGTCCCGTTGCGGTGCCGCTTCCTGTTCGCCTCCCGGCTCGGTGCGGTGCCGCTCCGTTCCGCTCCCCGTCTCCCGTTGCGGTGCCGGTCCCGTTCCGCTCCCCGGGCTCGTGCTGTGCCGGCTCCCGTTGCGGGTGCCGCTCCGTTAACAGTGCGGTCCCGTTGCGGTTCCCGGTCCCGTTGCGGTCGGTCCCAGTCGTGGGTGCCGTCCCGTTCCGGTGCGGTTTCCCCGGTCTCGGTGCGTTGCCGCTGCTTTCCGGCGGTGCCGGCGGGGCGCGGGCGGGCGCGGCCGTTTCGCCATGGGACGGATATGAGCGGTGCAGCGCGGCCCTCTGTGCGCTTGAAGGGCAGCGGCGGGCCCTGAGCGCCGGCCAAGCGGCTGAGGAGACACAGGGGAGGAACCGGCGGCGAGAATCCGGGGAGAACCGGGAGAGAGGCAGGGACGCGAGGGGGGGACGCGAGGCCCGGGGCTGAGCGCTGAGCCGACGCTCCCCACAGGAATGAAGAAGGCGGCCAAGGAGAAGGCCCAGATCGTGGAGCAGATCGTGAGCAGCAAAAAGCAGAGGAGGAGAAAGAAGCGCGGCTGGACAAGCGGAACACCCGGCCGCAGGTGGCCTACGAGAAGGATGCAGGAGAGCGGTGATGAGCTCTTTGATAACCCCCTTACCGTCACCGTGATGCCTTATCGTGCATCACACTATAAACCAGAAACTGGACAAAATCAGAGAATCCAAAGCCGTCTGTTATTATGGCAAGGGCCTTCAGGCCTTCAGGGAGTCCCAGACAGCCCAAATGGACAATGGCTCACGGCTTTTTCACGCCTTTCTCCACTTTTGTCCATTTGCACATCGGATTTGCCTGAATCCTCCAATTGCAGCTGCAGCCATGCAGTCAAAAACTCCAACTTGGCCTGCCCAATATTCTCTGTTCTTTCCATCGTCTGGGCCTGCCCCAGGGAGGTGTCCTGAGTTTGGGGCTGCAGAGGATTGTTTTGTGTGAAAATGGAGAAAGCGGAAGCATCAGACACTGGAGTTATCCACTAAGAAAATACAGGGTTTACAGGATACATGAAAAATAAAAAAGCTGAATCCTAAAGTCATTGGCCCCTGAAGGGCGGCTGCTGATGGGCTTGTGAGTAAACCAACCCTTGTGTTATCTCCCACAGCAAATGGACGCGGATCCTGAAGAAAGCCTCGAAAACCACCAGGCAGCGAGTGGAGTGAGCAAAACCACCCCGAGCTCCTCGGGCCAAGCACATGTTCTTATCGCTGCGGGACTGAAGGAACTGGTTGCCCCTGGTTGAAACACCAGCGGGTTGTTGCAGGTTCAGCTCGGTGATGTCAGCACCGTTGTTCTTTCTGTTTCCCTCCCCCGGACTTCAACAGGCAACTTGGACACTACTGACCCGAGCATTAATACGGGACATCCCAAAGCAGCTGGACAAAATGAGCGCGGCTGCTCTGTCACGGCTCTTGGAGCTGGGTTGTGTGTTGTTTGTATCAGGCGGGGTTGCCATGTAAGTCTCGTGTTTTCTCCTATTGTCTAATATATTCATCTGAGCTTTTATTACATTAAGTTCTCTTTCATTTTTATAGTCTTGTTTTTTTTTTAAAACCAAACATCGCATTCAAAAGTCTCCTCTGGCTGAGGAGCTCTTGGTTTTACATCGATGTTAGAGGGCCGGGTTGTTTTTAGTGTTCATGAAGCTGAGAGTTAAAGCCAAACTAAATTGCTGCAAGCAGATGGAGAAAATGTTCCTTATTTGTTTGGTTTTGAACAGCCCTCTCCTTTTTGAAGTGAAGACTCTGACAATCTCACATTTTAAGTTCTCTGTAAGTTGTATATTGAAGTTGTGTAAATTGCTTTCTGCTTCGCAAGGCTCTCGTTCGAGGGCCTCTGTCTGCAATAATAGTGAATATATAAAACTTGTTTAAAGAAGTGGATGCTCTTTGATATTTGATGACTTCTTCTGTGTACTTTCAAGCTAATCAGCAAAATAAAGAGGTTTAATCCATGAATGCATGAGAGCAGACCAACCAGGCTTGAGTGCATGATTTCCAATAAGTTTTCTGACAGACTTGGCATGCTGATTGTGGAGATCCACTGGCCACCCAGGCATTTATCAACACTGAAATAAATAATCGGTGTTTTCGTCTCGAGGTTGTTAATTACTGGCTTAGCTGCCACACTGGAGTTGTTTGTCAGGAAACCAGTATCATTCTTCATCTCCCAGCCTCTTTCAAGCGGATGGGGATCTCTGCAACTGTGTAACTTGGATGTAACTTATAAAACGCTGCTTCATCCCTTTTTTTGGTGTGTTGAATCTTTCACGCCCACTGGTAGCAAATGTTGATGTGAGAGTTTGGAAGTGGCCCAATTTTTAACCAGAGTCCTGAGGAAGGCCGGTAAAATAATGCCAACAAACACCAGCAGCCTTTATGTCCAAAAAGAGACAGATGAGTCCCAGTAACTTTATTCATGAATAAAGGCGAAGGTCTTAGGCATTTCCCATGGGGTCTTCAAATTGGTAGAGGACGCAGCTCTTTTATCCCAATTCCCAGCTGCATTGTCCACTCTCTTTCCCAATGGCTAGAGGAACTTCAAAGGTATGAACTCTCCAACTTATAATGCAACCTCACCTTTTAATGTAATCTCTCTTACTCTGCATACTTCGTGTCCATTACACACAGTCCAGGGTCAGGCCAATCATGGGAATTCCTAATGGAATATGGAAAAAAACCCCACATTTCTATGGAAAATCCTTCGCCACTCCACTCGCCACGTGATCGTCCTTATCTTACTCGTAGCGATCGTTTGTTTGTAAAGAACGTCTCCTTAGTCATTCCTTTCGGGGGAAAGCCTCGCCCCGGCTCCCGGGGCTGTGCGGGGACAGTCCGTGAGGGAACAAGAGCTTGCCGCGGTCTGCGGGTGGGGAAATACAAAGCCCGCCGAGGACTTCATTTGGTAAACGACCCGCCGGATCCCACTCACGTATTCCCTCACCGTTTACCTTCCATCACGGCTCCCCCTCCCGGATCCCCTCACGGCTCCCCCTCACCGTGCCACCCATTCACGGAGCCTCCCCTCACGGAACGCACTCAACTGACGCTCCCCCTCACGAACCTCGCGGATACCCCCCATCCCACGTTACTCCCATCCCCCTCACGGCTTACCCCAACCGGGCATCCCCTAACTTACCCCTCCGGATCCCCTCACGGCTTGCCCACGGTCCCTCTCCGGATCCCTCACGGTCCCCGATTCCCCCGACGGATCCCCTCACGGATCCCTCCCGGCGATCCTCCTCACGTATACCCTCAACCGATCCCCCTCACGGCTCACCCTCACTGGCTCCCCCACACAACGTTACCCCTCCCGGGATCCCTCCTCACGGAGCCCCCTCCGAACCCTCCACGCCCGCCGCAGCGGCAGCCGCACGGGCCGCTCTGACGTCCCCTTCCCGCGGAAGCGACGAGCAGACAGGCGCGGACCGGGACGCGGCCCGGGCCGGGCGATGTCTGCCACGCCGCTTCTAATGTTGCTGGAACCTGAAGGGGAAGGTGTGAGGCCTGCCGCGCTCCGTCGTGGGCTCCGTGGGGCCGGGGAGGTACTGTGAGGCTTCTCCCGTGGAAGGAGGGAGAGGGAGATTGTCTTTACAAAACAGCATTGTGGGGTCTGCTGGTTGGAATAGGCCAGCAATGCTTGATGGGTGAAAGAGCAATGGAGGAACCGTGAATTCGCGCAGAATTCCAACAGTTGACACGGATGTTCCTCACCCAAGGCTGGTGTCTAAATCTCCTGGACCTGAAGAGAAAGGAGCAGAGCATACATAAGAATAAAAAAGGGGAGGGGGATGCAAATGAAAGGGGGTCATGTATATAAGGGGTTTCGAGGGAGTCTGTACCCGAATACCTGCATCAGTGGGGAAATGCGGCCTGAGAAGATGGGATAAAAGGAGAGCGCGCCTCTATCAGTTTGAGGACACCCCATAGGAAATGCCCCATGGCCTCTCCGCTTTATTCCAAGAAGATCACAGGACTCCTCCGTCTCCTTTTTGGACATAAACCTCGTGGTGGTTGTGGATTAATTTTCCTCACACCCGCCTCTTTTTAATGTTTGGGGCTGGGGCCATTTGTTCCCTGTATCCCCTCGAAGATGCTGAATGGGCAGGGGCCCGCAGCATTCCCTGGGTTAATCATCTCCTGCCGTGATTGTAGTGCTTTCCTCAAGCGTGTTTTTCCTGTTTGTTAAAATCTCTATTAAGGCTTTAGCAGTTACAAAAGGGTAGGATAGGAACTGGGAAATGCTGAACGCATGCAATTGCAATTAAATAATTGGAATTTGCATTAATCAGCAAAGTATTTTCGCATTGTGATTTGCACTTAGTAAATGCAGAGAGGCTCGAGGGAAGCTTTGGGTGGCTTTAAAGAGGGCTTTCAAGCATTGTGTGGCTTGCCATGGAATGAGAATTTTTTCTCTTACGAAAAGAGAAAAAACAATGATTTGGTGGCTTCCTTTGTAGGTGTTGATCTGTCGGAATTAACCGACGCGCGGAGATGTGGACATGTCCGAGGTGGAACATTTATGCCAATCCTTATGGAAAAGGAAGATGGAGTGGGACCCTTTTCCCCCATCCTTAGCACACGAGCGAGTTCGTTTCATGTGGATTAAACAAGACATCTCTATCGTAATCCTTATACATACTGGATAGTGCTGACAGGCCAAAGGCTGCTGCTATTTTATTTCTTTAATGACAAATGGCAAGCTGGAGAATGGGTGAAGTGTGCACTAAGGAGGCAATATTTCAGTGAAATTGATTGTATTAATAACTAAAGAGACTGTATTTAGTGAAATTGGTTTAGTTAAATACAGGGGGGTTTCAATACTTCCAGCAGCATAAGGTGCAGAAAAAGTATTTATATTATTCATTTTATTCTAATCAAATGATCCCTGAATGTTATACTTCATATCCCCTATAAATCAGAGGTACTACATATAACTAATTAATTTTTTTCTAGTCAATTTTTAAAAAAGCGTTTTTAAACTGCACTAGTAAACTTTTTTTAAATGCACATTCCTGAACCTCCTCGCATCAGTTGTTGCAATACTCTAAGAAGAAATATGCTTGTGTATAGTCACTGGTGTTTATTATTTATATAAACGTAGATTGCAGGGTGAGTTCATTTCAGAAGCAACCTCTGTGTTCTTTTCAGTCTAAATAGAAGTGCGTAGAGCTTCCACACTTTGTTCAAGGAACTTTGATAATAGTCACTTTTAATTTATAATTTAATTTATGTTTGTGTAGAGCTATCTTCCCTAAACTAAATAAGGGACCTAGAATTTTGTAGCTGAGTGGACAGAGGATGGGGCACAGTGCTGTAATTACACAAGATCCTGGAGGAGGATTGTGAATCAGCTGTCCTCAATGCCTCATTGTAGATCCCATGCCTGAAAATATATTTCTCCAGAATAAATACTTTCGATCATAGTTTTCTTCCAGAATATCTCTCTCTCTGTGTTTTAATTGAGGTGGCTTTCCTGAGGGCTGAGTAGCTGTTGTGAATTATGGGATTGTGGTTTGGCTTTAGAAGATTATTTTAGATGCAGCAATACCTTCTGCATGTAGTTTCCCTCAGTTAATGTCCTTCTCGTCTGTCGTTTTCATTTTCAGGTTTTTTCTGATATTTACAAGGAGCTGGAAGAAGAGAGCATTAGGGATAATTGTTATTATTTTGAGTTGTTAGATGAGCTTATGGTTTTGGTTACCCACAAACCACTGATAGTAAAATTTACAAGAGTAGTTATCACTTGCTGCATAACTTACAGTGACAAAGCCTTGGAAGTTTTAACATTCTTCCATATGCAAACAAATATTTTGGCATGCTCTGATTAGCAAAATATATTTAATTTTTTTTTTTTTCCTGCCAATTGTATGGCTGTGAAGGTACATCACTCAGGAAGGTCACAAACTTGAAACTGGAGCCCCACGCGCTCCGCTGCCACTGTTACAATACGTGTTCATGGAGATCAGAAGGGATCAAATTACAGGAAAACGGAGTGTTCCTGGATGTCTTAGTCTGTCAAGCCTTTGGTGAGTACTTTGTACTTTAACTTTCTGGTGAGAATTGTAAGTGGGGAGGTGTTGAAAGAGGCTTTTTGTGCTGAAAACCTGCATAAAATTTTCCTTGGGGGTGGCATGCTGTGGACACTCACCATCAACATAATCAGTAGGAAATCCGAGACAAATAATGCTTATAATGGTGTATTGCTGATTTTTGATATGTCCTTTCCTGTCTCTCGTCTGTGCCCACTATACCCATCATGTAATTCACTTGTGCTGGATTAAATTCCTCATGAGAAACACATCCAAGAAAACCAGGGCAGCAGCATGGGTGGGAGTGTTGCCTTTAACTTTTAGTGAAATTGTAGTTGGGAAGTGTTAAAGAGGCTTTTGTCTGAAAACCTGCAATAAAAGTTTTGGGGTGGTAGATACGCTGTTTACTCAAAGCAGCATAAATCATTGAGATACCCCCAAGCGAAATCTAGCTACAAATAATTGTGTCGATTTTTCCAAGGAAATCCATGTACAAATAATGGATTAACCCCTCTATGAAAAACATCCAGGAAAACTCAGCGGCATGCCCAGAGGGTGAGGGGCTGTGCTTGATTGTCACAAGACAAACTCCCATCAGAGCAGGATTTAACCTCCTCCTCTTCATGTCCACATGTGCTCAGAAGTGCCAATGAAACGTGTGACGGAGTGAGATTGTGGGATCCATCAAAATGAGGGTTTTCCTCATCGGGAATGCCGGAGCTGCGCCTCTGTTGAACGACAGAAAGTTCTCTTTGATAACACAGGCTGAGTGCTGCAGAGTGATGATAATCCTGACAGAATGCTATCTGGAGTTTGGGGTTTGGGGTGCTTGGGTAGCATGGTAATTGTGGAGTTATGAGTTGGAAAGCCTCTAAAAATCATTGAGTGTGACACCACAGTGTTCACTGCTGACCCATGACCCCAAGTGTCACTGCACAGGCCTTTTGAACACTTCAGGGGTGGTGGGTGACCCCACAGTGCCTGGGCAGCCTGTGCCAATACTTGACCATCCTTCCAGTGAAGAAGTTTTCCCAAAATCTAATTTATACCTCCACTGGCACCACTTGAGGCTGTTTCCTCTTGTTCCCTGGGAGCAGAGCTTGATCCTCACTTGCTCCACCCTCTATCAGGGAATGTGGAGATGAAAAGTCCCCCCTGAGCCTCTTTTCTCCAGGTTGAGCCCCTTCCCCAGCTCTGTTTCCTTCTCTGGACACCCTCCAGCACCTCCACATTTTCCCTCTTGTGAGGAGCCCAAAACTGAGGCCAGGATTCAAGGTGCCTCACACGGGGACAGTCACTGCCCTGATCCTACAAAGTTGGCTAAAAGGGAGGAATGGCAGCAGGCAGCAGCTTTGCTGTGATGAGACTGGGCCACAGTTTGTTGTTTTTTCCTGTTAGGTGGGAAAAGCAAATCAGTAGAACTGGAAGATGTGAAGTTTCACCAGTGTGTTCGTCTGTCTCGCTTTCGAAAAGACCGGACCATCTCCTTCATCCCACCGATGGGGAGTTTGAGCTCATGTCCTATCGTCTCACACCACGTGAGTCTGGATGTTTTTAACTTAGAAAGGTTTAATATGTAGCCAATTTCCCTTCATTTTTTTTTTTAAAGCATGGGGCAGCACAGGGTTTTCGAGTCAACTGTTAAATAGCAAAACTTGGTGCTGGCTCCTTTTGGAGGAAGAAGAAAGTGTGCCAGCCCTGGTGATAAAGATGCCCTTCATTTCAGAAAAGTAAAAAAATTCATGTTAGAGCAGGTCCATAGGAAGGACATAATTCAGTCCCTGCTATGTTAAACTACCAAATATTTCCTATACAAGTGTTTGTTGTTAGGGGTTAATCTGAGATACAATTTTTAAGCCCATAATTCTCGTAACATTTGCTCATTGGTGTGCTTCTTCATTTGTATAATTATTTCTTCTAAAACCACAAATTCTGTCATTTTCTGAGTGGTCACATGCTAACATAGTTTTATGTGGAAGCAACATTTCAGTGACTCTGTCAGACTGAAACCCAGAGCTGTGATGTGATTCTGCCCACCAGGTAAAACCCCTGATCTGGATTGAATCTGTGATTGAGAAACATTCCCCACAGCCGCATCGAGTACATGATCAAGGTCAGACTCCCTTAAATAATTACAGCTCTTTTAATCCTCTTTCCTTTGTTTCCAAGCTTTGATGAGCAGCACACACATTTTGTAAAGTTATTACCTATTTCTGTGGTTTAGATCCCTTGGAAGGCTTCATTTGTAAATTATGACCTCAGTTTCAGTCTGCTGCTAATGCAGGTTGGGGAGGAGGGAGCTATGTGTCTCTGAGCTCACCAGCATTGTGGAAATACTTAGACCTTCCTTTCCTGCTTTATTTTTTTTTCTTTTTTAGGCAAAGAGTCAATTTAAGCGTAGATCAACTGCCAACAATGTGGAGATTCACATCCAGTTCCAAATGATGCGGACTCGCCAAAGTTTAAAACCACTGTTGAAGTGTCAAATGGGTTCCAGAGAACAGTGAAATTGTTTGGTCCATTAATCTTTCCCAGTAAGTGCTGTTTCTTACTCTGACCATCCAATAGCACAATAATTACTTAACATTAATATTTCATTGACATTTAGACTCTGCCACAAAGCAAATTTTTATCAGTGTCGGACAAGAAATAGTTGATTGTTCCTCTTTTTCCGTGGATGAAAGATTGGAATTTGCTAATAAATGTTGTTTATATTGTTCCACTTGGCTGTTTTTTCAGAACTAGGTTAGAGAGCAGATTTTGAGTGATTTCTCTGCATGGTGTAATCCTTGGCCTGGCTTGAGCAGCAGCTGTTGGAGTTTTGTCAGGCTCTGCTTTCTTGGGTGGTTCCATGAGCATGAGCTCAGTCCACTGCTAATGGTGTGATAGTGCAGCTGTGTGTCACTGTTTCATCTGAATTCTTGAGTGTGAGGCTGGAGAAAATGAATTCTGCCTCAGGCTGGATCTGCATCTCTTTTAAAAAACAAATTTTTTAACTGAAAACACATGTCACTTTTGAAACCCTGGAGAGAGCTGGAATAAATAGTGGAGTTCAGCAATTTGACATTAAAACTAATTGTATCATGCAAGGTTTTTATTTTTTGTTGTGTTTGTGTTATTTTGCAAGAATAAAAACCAAAATTGTCCCTTTTGAGTAGGGTGGAAAAGAATACCTGATAGAGCTCACTTTGGACTTCCAGTGTTGAAGCTGAAGACAAGGAAGGAAAACCTCCCATTAGTGTGAAGTTCGAGATTCCCTATTTCACCACTTCAGGAATCCAGGTGAGTGATTGAAACAGAAATCCTGATAAATTGAAAACAGAAATACTGATAATTGAAAACAGAAATCATAAATTCACAACTGAGCTCTGACATGAGGTGTCTCTTGTTCATAATTCCTGTTCAGTTTTACCCATAAAACAGGTTTTTACACGTAAAAGGGTAACATTTTAGGTTTTTCTTTTTTGCTGAATGCTGTTTGGCAGACATGGGAGACTTTCCATCTCACAGATTTTTCTTTCCAGGTCCGTTACCTAAAGATCATTGAGAAGAGTGGTTACCAGGCTTTGCCCTGGGTGCGTACATCACCCAGAAGGGAGGTAGAGGAAGGGAATGTTTTGTTTTTCACAAGCCACCTTCAAATTGAATTCCTGTTTGAGTATTTTCTGATGAGCTGTAATTGGTCATTTAAAACACACACATCATTAACAATGCTCACACATCATTCTGCCAGCTTTAAAATGTGTAAGACCTGTGCAGTAAAAGAGACATGATTTTGGCAAGTGAAAATTGTGGGTTTGGTTTGTTGGGTTTTTTTTTATGTGGTGTGTATTGTTGTTTGAGTTTTTTTTTGTTTGTTTTCACTTCTTTTTTATGTTTGTTGTTTTTCTAATTAAGCTTTTTTCTGGCGTTTGGCCTGACTGCCCACACTGCCTTTATTTCTTTAGAGCCTGTTCTCATGGCTGTTCTAAGAAAAAATCTGAGTTATTTTGTAAATTATTGAATCCCAGGCTGGTTTGGGTGGGAAAGGACTTCAAAACTCACCAGTGCCACCCTGCCATGGCAAGGAACACCTTCATTGTCCAGGGCCAACTTGCTCCTCTGCTTTACTCCTTTTATAAGATAAATTACTAAATTTGGGGTTTTTTTTTGTTGTTTTTCTTCTCTTTACAGATTACCAGCTCCGAACACAGTAAACACCTCACAGGCACCACAGACAACGAAAACTTCAGGCCTCAAATTCCTTTGCAGAAGCTTCTGTGGTCTGAAGCTGTGAATGTCGTTGCCAAGGGTCTCGTTCTGCAATCTTGGATTGGCAGGAGGAAGATTGGAGAATTTCATTGATTTCAATAATGTGTTTGAGCTTTTGGAAACCATTAGTATTGATTGTGTGGATATTTATTTCATTCTTAGAACACGCTGATCTTGCTGCTAAATGCTAATTAATTAGGAGTAGCAGTTACTTTGAGGAGCCAGGAATCCACAATGAACCTTGGGAATGTCTTGTCGATGCCTTGTCCAGAGTTTTAGTTCATTTGTATTTTAGAATCCTAAAAAAGTCATTTGGCAGCGTCGTGCTACAAATTAGGGAGATGATTGTGCACTTAAATGACTGCTGAACACTTCATTGTATTTAGCCAAGGTATTTATTTGGTTTTTTTTTTTTTCTGGCATTTGGGTGCCTTAATTCATTCACAGCTCTGTTAACTTATAAAAAAAAACAGCAGAACATGAGTTGAAATTATCTGAAGGTGAAAAATACCGTAGCTTTTCATTTTTGTTTTTGCATGGTTTCAAAGGAATTCATCTGAGAGAACAGCTTCGAGTGAAGGGTTTGGAAACAAAAATAGGGGTTGTTAGAGAACAGCAGGTGACAGGAATAAATGATCTCGGAAAGAAAAGGATTTCTGGCTCCAGTCAGTCAAAATGCAAAAATTCCAACCTTGTGACACCCCAGGGTCTGGAAACCCTCTGCCACTGACCAGTATTTGCTTTTTTTTTTAAAAATTTCTGTTCCTCAAACAAGTTCCCAGCTGTCATGTGTAGGCATAAAGCCTTAGATTAGCTATGAAAGACCAAAACACTTCTAGAGGTATGGAATTTGGGAGGAAGATCAGGAGTTTATTATTATTATTTTTTCCAGATAATAATAATAATAATATACACTCCAACCTCTTCCTGGAAGTTACTGTATAAGAAGACAAAAATACAGTTGCCATCTTTTTTCCAGCTTGCCTTTTGTGTTCATTTAGGGCAAATACTTCCCCTTTTTGCTAGAGTTTCCTAGAATTAACTTCATTTGTCCTAAGGAGAGATGTTTTCTTCTCAATCTTTTCTGTTTGTGAGCAGCTGTTACTGTACCTCCCTGGCAGAATGAATAACAGTTCACAATGTATTCTTCAAGGTATTATTTTTTTACATGCCAGTTCATTTTTTTTTTCTGAGAAGCTACAATTGGCGTGGTGTACATAGTTATTTGGGTTTTGCCCAGGTTTTTTTTTTTTTCAGGAAAATTGTGACGGTTATCAGTATTTTCTTACACACACTTAGGGTGGTTTGGTTTGAATTTAGTACTTTTGACTGGTGCTAAACTTAAACCATTAAAATCCAAATATCTACGTCCGCAGAGTGATTTGATAACACACCACGTGCAGAATGGGAGAGTCCAGGAGTGTCCACAGAGAATGAGAAGGTATTTCAGTCACTGTCCTCACTGAATCCTTGTTTCTAGACACCCTCTGTAGACAAATCAGCCAAAAATCAGCTCCACTCCCCGTGCAGCTGCGTGACATCAAAGATCCTCAGGAAATCTCTTGGTTTAGGCACCCATGGTGTTTTGTGGACAGGTGTGTTCCGACTGCATTTGTCACCCAAAAATTGATGTTGAAACCAAATCATCTCGTTGGAGATTTCAATTCCACCACTCATTGTCATTTCAGCAATTAAGCTTATGACTGGACTAAAAATTTTTCTATTAAAACTGTAACTGGTTGACCAATCGCTTTCTGCCCACTTCATTTTTCCGAGTGTTTGCTTTCATTCTGCCTGTAAAATGTGACTTCGTGGCTTGTTTTCCTCCTGAAGTTCAGATCTCGTGGACCAGAACCGTGTTTGCTCGTCTTTTTGTTGCAGTTTGACTGTTTTGATGATGGGGCATCAAGTCCAGAAAGTAATAAAGGGCACAAAGTCCTCTTTGCATCACTCGTGCTTTGCTTTTTTTCAGTTTGTATTCCACCAGGTGTCTCTGATCTCAGAGGATGCTCAGCTCTTCTGATAAGTGGAGCAGTCTTTTATAAAAACTGGAAGTATTGATATTCCTGATTTAGCAAATTCTGAAAAAGATTTTGCTTTTCTGTGAAAATTGCCAGGAAATTGTGTCAGAAAACAAAATAACCTCCCTCCTTTTCATCCATCCTGTTACTGTGTGCACCTGCACAGGGAGAAAGGCAGAACAAAGATGTTATTCCAGCCCTTGATTTGTACAAGGTTTGGATGGGACACAGAAAAATTTTTTTCAATGAGGGTGAATAAATTTTTCCTGTGAGCTGTGGCTGCCCCTGGATCCTGAAATTGTCCAAGACCAGGCCGGACAGCACCCTGGGCAGTGTTTTTTTTTCTGGGCATTTGGGGCCTTAACTCATTCACAGCTCTGTTAACTTACAAAAAACAGCAGAATATGAGTTGAAATTAACCTAAAGTTGAAATCACCTATTACCTAAAGTTGAAAAATAGCCTTAAACTTCTTTTTTTTTGCATGGTTTCAAAGGAATTCACCTGAGAGAACAACTTGAAGTGAAGCAGCTGTACAGTTTAGATGAGATTTAATATTTCTTCCAACACAAACCACTCTTATCCCATGAGTCTTTTTTTTCCCCCAAGTTTTGTTCTCAGACAGATTGAGAATCTTTATCTCGCTGAATCTCGTTCTCACTGTGTAAACGTAATGTCTCGCTTTGCCGCCAGGTCACAGGTGAGTGCCTGACATAAAAAACTTTAAAGGACGATTTTCATGATTCAAACAGCAGTAAAATGTCTCACTTGTTTCTCAGCTCGCTGTGGTTTCATAGGGGAACATTTCCCTATGAAATGTTAGAACTGTCCCTTAGTTAGCAGGGTTTAATTAGTCATTATCTCCCTGATTAGATAACCTGCAGTCAGCGGCGCTCCCTGCCCGCCGGTTTTACTCCCTGTAGTAGAGTGTGTGTAACTGCTGTCCCCAAACCTGTGCCCTGCCCTCAGTGCCCTCCCTGCCAGCAGATGGCATCCCCAGCCTGCTGCTCCCAGTACAAACCAGTACAGAGCCTTGACTGGGAGGACACTGCTAATCCAGTGCATTAAAACCACCCAAAACGTGACATTAAAATACTTTTTTATCTTTACACCTATGATTTTTGCAGTTGAGCAACTTCTCAATTCACCCTGACAGTTTTAATGTTATTATTTTTAACTTTTTCTCTCCTGGGGCTGGTGCAGAGCAGAGCAGAGGGATCAGCACTGAGGGAAGGGAGGGATGAACTCCTGCAGCACCACAAAAGCAGCTGCTCGGAGGTTTTTCGTCGGTGCTGGACTGCTCCAGGTCCCAAATCAAACCTCAGCTGCTGCTCTGAAGACTCCTGGGTGCAGAAAGTTCCTTTTCCTTCCATGTAAAAGGAACAGGATCCTCTCAGTCCCACACTGATCCCTCTAGAAAAAAACTGGTTTTGTCTTGAAAAATCAAGGCACACCTGCTCTCCAACAAGTAAAATGCGTCTAAACATGTCCAAACCTTAGAAAAGCTTTATTCCACCTCGATTTTCCAGCTGAGGAGAGCCTTTTCATTGGCTGTTTTTTAAGATTTTCCTTTTCTTCATTCTCTCTTGGCATCTTTTTTCTACTTGAACACTGTTTGGGCTGTTCATATTCTCTCCCCAGCTCTAATCCCAGCTGGTTTTATCTACAAAACATCCTCACACATCAGAGAGATCGTGAGGCTTTACCCGGAGCTGGTCGGATTGTGCACCTGCTGATTTCTTACTTTATTTTGTGAAAAGGAAAAGGCCAAACCTTGGTTCCGCTGCCTGATCTTTTTGCAAAAACTCGGTGTTGCAAACACCTGAGCTCTTTTTTTTTCACCTCTGTGGTTGACACCCAGCTCCGTTGTGCATTTCAGCACCCCTGGCTTGGTGAGGGCTCGGTGGCTCTGCAAAAACAGCGTGAGGGAGCAAAGTTGAAGGGATAATAGGAATAATCTTAATTACCGTGGTGATTAACGTTGTGTACGCTGCAAGAGAAGAGGAAACATAAACAAACAGTTGTAAACACTTTTTCCACGGAATTTTGTCCGGCTCAAAGTGTTCTCCAAGTCCTCCCTGAGCTCAGATAAAATTTGTTTCTGCCGAAGCTACGCACATTGTCTTGACTCAGCATTTTTGATAATGCAGCTACTCACAACTCGCTGTAGGAGTTCCCTTTTGTAGCTACTGTAAATCAGGGAATTGGAGAAAAACTTTGAGGTTTTTGGGGTCTCCAGCACAGGAAGGACTCGGATCTGTGTCCAGAGCAGTCCAGAGGTGGCCACTGAGATGAGCAGAGGGATGGAGCAGCTTTGCTGTGAGGAAAGGCTGGGAAAATTGGGGTTGTGCAGCCTGGGGTGATGCCTGATGATTTTGCATTTCCATTTATAGACCTTTTGCATATTTTACAGACCCTTTTAGGTATTTTCTGTTCCCTTTAGGTGTTCCTGCTAACTTTGCCTGTAATTTTTCTAGGCTGATATTTTTGGGGTCCTGCTGGAGTTATAGCTAACAGATCTCTATTTATTCTCTTGAAAATGAGGATTCTTGATTTATCTTTTTTAAAGATGTTCGGGCTAATCCCAGAATTTAGCCAAAGCTACTGAAACCAGACCATCCCCAGCCCTCCAGAATCCACAGCATTACCCTGAAAGAAACCCCTTTCCCCATTTCAGCTGTTCTGCTGCTCTTCAGTGCTTGACAACTCCTTGAACCAGAGGATCTGGACAATTTTACAATCAAAATTATCCAAAATTAAATCATCTCCTTCCTCCTCACCCCTGCATCTCTTTACATCCATCCCCTCTGCATCACTGCATTGATGCAACTTCATTTTTCTGGAGGTGGATACAGCCACACTGAAAAAAACAATGGTGAGATTTTGATTTCTCAAAACCAATGGTGGAGATTGATTTCTCAAAAACAATGATGGTGAGATTTTGATTTCTCAAAACCAATGATGTGGAGATTTTGATTCTCAAAACCAAGATGGTGGAGATTTGATTTCTCAAAAACAACAATGGTGGAGATTTTGATTTCTCAAAAACAACGATGGTGGAGATTTTGATTTCTCAAAAACCAGCTCGTGCAGCCTCCAAGCTCATTTTCAAGCTGCTGGGCAAATAAACAAGCAGAAAAAAACAAATGCCTTGAATCAAATGCTCACACAAACGTGAAGAACAGGCGCTTTCCCCAAGCTGGGTAAAAGTTTTGTGGGTTTAGTTCAAACCTTGGCTGAGGATTTGTGCCTTGGATCAAAGTTTCACCGCGGGCCTTCTCCAACGTAAAGCGGAGGAACGTGAAACAACAAATATCTGTGGAAATGCAAACACGATCTGCTCGGTGTTATCCTGCAAAAATGAATGAACTCTGCCTCCCACCCACTCTCACTGTGGCTTGCTGTGAGTTTTCCTTTCAGAGGAAGGCAGAGGAGGATTCTGCCTCTTTCCACCAGGAGTAACATGGAGTAAGGGGGAAATGGTGCCTGGGTTTGTCTCTGCTCTTCCACTCGGGCAGGTGGAGGTGAAGAGCCATGGGGGGTGTTTAAAATCCCCAAATATTCAATTGAAATACTTTAAATTTACTTTTTCCCACTAAGTGAGGAAGTGAAGCCCAATATTCAATTACAAGGTTTTAAATTTTTTTTTTCTAGTGAGGAAAAGCTTTTTCTGATCTTAAGGAATGTCCTGTACCTCATCTGAGAATTTCTTAGACCATTGGGCTCATGGTGGTTGTACACAGATTTTGAGAGATAATATCTAGAAAATCAGGCACACAGGCTAAATTCATCCAGGAGTTATTTATTCAACATAAGGCCTGTAATTTTTTCCTAGTAAATGAGGGAAAGCCACTTTTCTGTCTTCAAGGAATGTCCTACACCTCAACTGAGAATTTTTTAGACCATTGAGGTTTCATGGTGGTTGCACAACAGATTTTGAGAGAAAAACAACTTCTAGAAATCAGGCACACAGGCTGAATCCATCCAGGAGTTATTTATTTAATTACAAGGCTTCTAATTATTTTTTTTCTTCTAGAAAGTGAGGAAAACCCCTTTTCTGTCCTCAAGGGATGTTCTGTACCTCATCTGAGAATTTCTAGACCTCTGAGGCTCATGTGAATTCACAAGATTTGTGAGAGATGATCTGGGAAATCAGGCACAACAGGCTGAATCCATCCAGGAGTTATTTATTCAATTATAATTTTTTCCTAGTAAGTGAGAGAACCCTGTCACTGTTGCTCTCTGGCCAAGGAAAGGGACAAACATGCTCAGGCAGGAAGGGTTGAAGGGATTTTATATATAAGTCGAGGGGAAAGCTCAGGGGAAAGGATACGAACGAGGGGACTGTTCAGAAACGCTGATTTATAAACAAATGAAATCTGCTTTCACTTCAACCACCAAAAAAAAAATCAAAAAAAAAGCAGCCTGTAAAGTTGAAAAGGAACACGTTTAAAGCGGACAAAAGAAAATATGTCGCGGCTAAAATTCACCTTCGCGCCGTATTTGTTTGGAAAAGGACTTATCAAACAACACATGGCCCTCTGCATAGAGAACCTGGCCTGCCCTTCGCAGACCGAGTCCTCCTGCTGA
>VKON01000196.1:44608-98466 GCA_009741485.1 Malurus cyaneus samueli | reverse complement strand
GATTTCCAGCGTGGGATTCTCTCACAACAGCAAATGTTTAAATGTCTAAAGAGGGTAAGAGCTCTGGGCAACTCTGAGGTAGGAAGGAAACAAAATCTTTTCCCGTCTGAAACAGCCACTCAGCCATGAGGAAGAAGAGAGAAGAGAAAGAAAAGAAAAATATAAAAAAAATTAAGAAAAATAGAAGAAAAATAGAGGAAAAATAGAAGAAAAATAGACTGGGCCTCACTAGGCTGTGGATGTGCTGCCCGTGGAGCTTCAAACTTTGATTTTTATCCCCCCACCCCTCGATATTTTGCACCCAGAGAAGCAAAACCCCTCTGCCACGACACCTGGCACGAGATGTCCCCAACACCAGCGCATCCCTCGCTGCACACTGAATTCCCGCGTTCCACGGGATTTTCGGTTTTCGGGCACAGCGAGACGAGGATTATTATTTCCACCTAATCAAGGACAAAAAAAAAAACAGTTTCACTTTCTTGAAGCTTTTTATCTCCCTGGGATGGATTTGAATCTCTGACTTCACCACCACAACCCCAGAGCCATAACCACAAGGGCCACATGGTCCCAAAGAGCTTTTTGGATACCAGGAGTTTTTTTGCACCTTCTGGTTTCCTGCCTGAAAATAAACGTGGATCTGCTGTTCCACACTGCTTGTTGGGTAAAATACCAGGGCAAACTGTGATTGGAATGATTTTAAATTTGCAAAATAAAGGTTGAAATGATACACTGGGTTTAAAAACCTCTCTGGCCAAGATCCATTCCAAGGAGAGCATCCTTGGCACGGCCAAAACCCCATTGTTGGGTGGGACAAAAGCCCCAAAAAACAACTGGACTACACCATGAGTCACTAAAAGCTAAAAAAAAAAGCGAAATTCAGTTTTTTTCAGATGTAGGAACTGTTTACAACTCTCTGCTCTCATCAGGGTAATTTTCAGCTGCACAGCTTCTGTGTGAAATGTAGATAAATCAGGGAGTCGAGTGATTTCCATCAGAATTGGGGTCATCACAGAGATGGTGGCTGAGAGATGGTGAAAGTCACTCGTCTGAGATGGTTCAGGATTTCCTCCTCTCTGGTACAGCAAAGCACAGCTGTTTGAACAGGATTATTGAGATGGTCACCCTCAAAAACAGAATAATGGGCATAATTAGGGTGTGAAGGTAATGATTTGAGGAAAAAAAGATGGAAATTCCTCACATTTGTGGAGCTGGAATAGTAATGGCCTGGGGAGGGATGAATTCTCCATCATCTTCTCCTTCAAGTACTGAGCCTCACCATTCCTGAGCCTACAGGAATGACTGAAATTGGGAGGAGAGAATAAAAACAACTTTCTGCCCCAAAAAATGGGCAAATCAGGGAAATCCTCCTGCCCCAGTGAACCTGCTACCACCAACCACTCTGAGACAAACAGGGCTAGAAAAAAAACAGGAAAAAGTCACTGATGGCTCCCATTCATGTCTGGGGCAATAAATCACCTTTAAGGTGATGCTGATGCAGAAAATTCTGTGAAATATTAAAAACACTCCTAGAAAATCAGAAAATCCCATCAGTCCAATAATCTGGATTTATCATCTGTGATTCCAGGTTCATTTTTACTGACATAAGAAGTCACTTCACGTTGAGATTTCCTAGGATGCTGTACAATGGAATAAAACAGCATTCTCAGCAGTGAAGGTCACGTCTATTTTGATACTTGAAAGCAATTTTGGAGGCAGGAATCCCTTTGGAATTGAAGTGAAAACCTTGCAAGGAAAAAGAATTCAATACAATTCACGTTACATGCAAAAGGCACGTGTGAAGTCAGCGATAAAGCGCAGCTGAGCTCTCAGGAAATCAGAGCTCAGCCGTGCCTGTTAGAACCATTATTTAATATTTGGGGAATGGCAGCATTTTAGAGATTTGTGCTCAGTTTTTGGACAGAGGTTTTTCAGTGAGGAAAACTCACAACGCTATTTTGTCCCGGTTTCCAGGAAGAAAAAAGTTGCTCCCGGTGTTTTAAGAAAACTGTCACCGAAATCTCGAAGGAAAAAAAAAAAAAAAAAAAAAAAGAAATATAAAAAAATCCAAACAAACAAGGAAAACATTTCACTAGAACCCATCTGTGGAAAAATTATAAAAATATTTTTCCGCCCTGGAGAAACGACTATAAATAACGTTTGAACTATTAAAAGAGCGAAGGCAGAAAAAAAAAAAAAAAAATAAAAAAAAAAAGTGGGGCTATTTACATAGGAGTGTTTTGTGCTGCTCCGCTCTAATTTGTCACTGGTGCAGGAGCCTCATACGTTAGCTGGAGGAAATCCAGACTTTCCAAAGGTTTTTCTGTCAGGCCTTGACGAGCTGCCAGCTTTTTTTAATGGAGCCGAGCAGTCTCAGGCCTGTTGTTCTCAGAGATTTTCGCGAGCCAGGGCGCTGAATGTTAGCAGGAAACAGAGCCAAGTGGGCTTCCTGAGCGTCTGAGAGAGGAAACGCTGTAATAAGCATGGAGGCTGTGGTTAAAAATAACCCCGGTATAAAAAGGCAGCGAAGGATCCCCTCGCGCTCACACTCGCTGCTGCCTCTTGGCCGCTGAGCCGGGCTTTGCTCCGCCATCCTCTCGAGCAGGTGGTTTTGGAGGAGAAAAAAGGGGAAAAAAAACTACTCAAAGTGGTTTTTGTTGAGGGTGCAGACAGCAGGATTTGGGGTTTGTTAGGAGAGAGTTGTTGGGATGAGTTGAGCCGCGGTGAAGGTGGACCCCACTTTTTTGGGGGCGGATTTGAGGCTGAAGTGAAAGCCATGTTAGGGGAAAAATATCCCTCAGCTGGCAAAGTTAGGCTCTACATTTTGGGGGTCTAACTGCAGGATGAAGTAAAAGTTATTTTGGGAAAAAAACCCTTCGGTTTGCAAAGTTAGACCCCCGTTTTTTGGGGTCTGATTTGAGGCTGAAGTGAAAGTCATGTTGGGGAAAAAATAACTCAGTTTGAAAAGGTAGATCCTGCTTTTTCGAGGCCTAACTCCAGGCTGAAGTAAAAGTCATGTTGGGGAAAAAAATAACCTCGGTTTGCAAAGTTAGGCTCTACTTTTTGGGGTCTGACTTCAGGCTGAAGTAAAAGTCATGTTAGGGGAAAAAAAACCCTCAGTTTGCAAAGTTAGGCCCTGCTTTTTGGGAGGTCTCACTTCAGGCTGAAGTAAAAGTCATGTTAGGGGGAAAAAACCCCTTAGTTTGCAAAGTTAGGCCCTGCTTTTTGGGGTCTGACTTCAGGCCGAAGTGAAAGTCATGTTAAAGAAAAAACATAACTCAATTTGCAAAGTTAGGCCCCTCTTTTTTGGGGTCTGACTTAAGGCCAAAGTAAAAGTCATGTTGGGGGAAAAAATAACTCAGTTTGCAAAGGTAGATCCCGCTTTTTCGAGGCCTAACTCCAGGCTGAAGTAAATGTCATGTTGGGGGAAAAAATAACCTCGGTTTGCAAAATCAGGCCCTGCTTTTGGTCAGTCTGACTTCAGGCTGAAGTAAAAGTCATGTTAGGGGGAAAAAACCCTCAGTTTGCAAAGTTAAGCCCCGCTTATTCGAGGCCTAACTTCAGGCTGAAGTAAAAGTTAAGTTGGGGGGAAAAGGCCCCGCTTTTCTGGGGTCTGACTCCAGGCTGAAGCAAAAGTTACTTTGGGGAAAAAAATAATTCAGTTTGCAAAGTTAGGCCCTGCATTTTTGAGGCCTAACTCCAGGCTGAAGTAAAAGTCATTTGGGGAAAAAAATAACCTCCATTTGCAAAGTTAGGCCCTGTGTTTTCGAGGCCTAACTTCAGGCTGAAGTAAAAGTTACGCTGGGGGGAAGAAAATAAAACTCGTTTTTTCTGTGATGTGAAACCCAAAAAGGGGAACAGAGCGAACGATGCCAGGGCTTGAGCAATGGGTGAAAGGGCCCCAAAAATTGTGGTCGCCAGCCCCAATGTGGCTCGTGCCACTTCTGCTCCAGGAGGTTCTGTCCCTCCCTGTGTCCCCTGAGCCCAGCAGGAGGACGTGGATGTGGCAACCAAGAGCTGGAGATGGGCCACCATCAATCTCAGCTCTGCACTGCCCGTGCCTCGCTTTCTCATTGTGTTTTTCCTCGTTAAATCCATTTTTCTGTGTGGTCAGCGCCATTTCTCCTCTCTCAAAGCGTCTATTTTTCTCTCAAATGTGGGGTAAAAAAGCACCCATTTTCCTCACAAATGTGGGGTAAAAAAGCACCCATTTTCCTCACAAATGTGGGGCAAAAAAGCACCCATTTTCCTCACAAATGTGGGGTTAAAAAGCACCCATTTTCCTCACAAATGTGGGGTAAAACCATGCTGGTTTTTTGGCAAATGGAGGCACCTTTTTCCCTCTGTAACCCAACACCAACAGCCCCACGTGCTCCATGCTGAACGCTCCTTTGTAGCTCGCTTTATGCCGTAATTGGCAAAACACATTCTTCCCAGGCTCGTATTTTTATTGCAAACATTTATTTGGCTCTTTTACGTGGCAAGCGAAAAGAAAATTTCACAACCCATTCTACAAAGTTGCATTGTATCAGGCTGTCCCTTGAAATTAAAAAAAAAAGCATTTTGTTGCTCAAGAAGAGCTGTAACCGTTCGAGGGATTTCGACAGCGGGGTTTTCTCCAGCTACAATTGCTATTTATAAAGCAGCACCAAATATTTGTAATTTTGGCCAGTATTAACCTTTAATTCCACCCTCAGCAGTAAGTGTGACATTCCTTGCAGGCATCAGCTGAACAATTTGGAGTCAAAGTTCAGGTGTGTGGAAAAAAATTCAGCTCAAGTTTTGTTTCTAGTGTTTTCTGTGAAACACAAAGTTCAGACATAGCCAGGAATTTAAATAGATAAATATTGTAAAATATGGCATTAATAGCTAAAGGAAAAAGAAATAAAAAATATCACGACAATGTGTGCAAGTGTCTGGAAAAAAAAAAAAGTCAATCCCAAAATATCCCCATTGAAGTTTCAAAGCTTAATCATAATGATATAATTAATTGTGATAGCGGAAAAAAAAAATGATATACTGAATTTTTCAGTGATCTAAGTCTGAGATGAGAGGCCAGGAAGGCAAATGAGATCAGCTGCTCTGTGCATGTGGCCTGTCCTGTCTCACTCTTCCTCCCCCATGCCAATTCATGCCTCTGATTCACACTTCCATGTATTCAAACAGGGAAAGTCATTCCAACGACACCAATTAACGGCGTCACGGTTAACGAAGCGGCCGCTCCGACGTTTCCCATTATTTAACTGCAGAACAGATGACTAATAAATCATACAGGTGCAGCACAGAGAAGGTGCTTTATGATGGGATTTTGCGTGTTCATTGTATTAAATATGGCTTTGTAAGCCACACCCTGCATGAACTCCCACTTTGTGTATTTGGTGAATCAAGCTTGGCTTATCAGATCCAACCATGACCTATAACCACATTCTGCATGGCAAGGAGGGAAAAAAAAAACAAAAACCTTCCTCATTTCCGAGTAATTCTCTTCTTGTGGATGGTTTTAAGCTTTGTCCAGTCTTCTCTTCTACTCCCCCTGTGAAAACGTGTGAACTTCAAAGTGAAAAAAAGCTCTGCTGAGAAGGGCATCTGCATCTGTGCTGACTCAGACTGCAACAGATCTCACAAATTAAAAAGAGAGAAATAAAAAAAAAATCAGCTGATTAGGGCTTTCAAGTTCCCTCAAACAGATTTTTTTTCCCTTTGCATTTATTAACCCCAAACAGGGTTCTCACTTCTAAACCCAGTCAGACAGGCACGTCTGACAACACTCGTTTTCCCAAGTGGACACGACAGATAAAACATCATTTTCCTTTTCCTCCTGTCATCCCCAACCAATTATACAAATTGTCCATTAAAATGCAGGCCAGGAACAACCAGTATGAACACTCAGAATTAAATGAGTTTCATCTTCTTGTCTTTCAGATGTTGCAGAGCCCATTAAATATTATTAATCGGGAGAGTGATTTTTTTTTTAAATGAAACCACACAGGTGCTTCTGCCTTATTCCATGCCCTTATTGCATTTCCTCACCAAATATTTGGTTCTGTAATCTGAAGTATTTGGCAGCAACTGAAAACTCCCTGTCACGACATTTCGAGAGGTTTTGCTGATGTGAGTTTTGGAAACTGTGGCATTGTTTCACGGTTGTTCTGTAAAGAAAAAGGAAAAGGGGTTTTTTTTTCCCCAACATGGTTTTAATTGACAGCTGAAAGGAACATCTGCAATACAAATCAAAAATCACAAAAAAACATTTACAGCTGAATGCTACATTCACTAAATACCTGATATTTTGCATGATTTATTCAACCATGAACATATTTTCTTGCCTGTTTCTGAGAAAAATTTTCTTTATATAGTTTGACTTATTTATTGAAATGGAATTTAAACTGATTTCCCCTCTGCATTGATGGGACTTGCCTTGCTGAAGCAGGTTGGGAGCACCAGAGATTGATTTCTGCTGGTTTTTGGGATCTAAGTCAATAAGGCTTGCACTAAAACCAGTTCAGGTTGCCATCCCAAGAAATGGGAGGGATTGAGCTGTCAATAATCACGCCGAAAAAAAAAAAGCAGAAGTGCTAAAAAACATTTCTGGTTCTCTCTTTGGGAAAAAAGCCAGATGCTGTATTGAGATCAGACAATAATGATGTTGAAATACTTTCCATTACAGTAACTAAGGAGGATGTTAAAACAACTGCTACTCATCTCAAACAATATGAAGTTGCCAGGTCTGGGTAATTGAGGAGTGAGTGTTTCAAAAGAACCAACTAAGGACATATCCAGATGCTTGATGTTTATTATCAACTCATTTCGGAGCGGCGGGGAAGCCCCAGGTGACTTGGAGAATGTTGGTGTTGTGTCAATATTGCAACAGGGGTAAACAGAACGAGCCAGAGATGACTGTGAGTGCTCCACAAACCTGGGCAGAGGACTCGAGATGGAGAAAGATTTCTAAATCATGATGGTTTGGTTAATGGCAGTGGTGTTTTAATCACCCTGACTCGGTGCAGAGGGATTTTCAGAGTAAGAAATGAGCGCATGACAAACGAACGTGGGGTGAGCACAAAAACTGCTCCAGCCACAGGCTGATACATCTGGAAAGGGAATTTAGATTTTAATCAAGATTTTAATATTGGTTCTTGGTCTTTTTTTATCATCGCTCACCATTCAGGGCTGTTAACAATGAGCTGGAAGAGAACAGAAATGGTTTCTGATAAAGTCCTGGATGACAAGGAGCAGGGAACATGTCATTGTGAGAGAGTTGTTTTGGCTCTCCAGGCAGACACAAACCCCACTCAGGGTGATACAGAGAGGCTGAAAACCACACTTCTAGGAAAGGAAAATGCCAACAGCCCTGTTTTTTGGCAAGGACACAAATAGGTACCTACAAGGGGCAACAGGTAGGAAAACCAGGATGCCCAAATTGCTCTGCTCTCAGATTTCCCTTTTCATGGCATTTTTTGCAGCCTCTACCTCCCATCAGTGCAACCCTAAAGAAGCTGGACTTCTCCCAGTGGCTCAAATCATCTCTTGATGCTTCCCCAGCGTTTCCATCAGGTCTCCAGGGCTCTGTTCCACCTTCCACTCTCCCCCCACATCCCACGAGCTCTGCTTTCCAATCACCATCATTTTGATCTCAAAAAGCCTGGGAGAAGGGAGCCAGGGCTGGGTGCAGAGGGTGGAATGGTGGGGGTGCTTGGAAGGGACCTTCAATCCCATCCAGTGCCACCCCTGCCATGGCAGGGACACCTCCCACTGTCCCAGAGTGCCCCAATCTGGTCTGGGACACTTCCAGGGATCCAGGAATAACCACAGCATCTCTGGGAATTCCATTCCAGGGCCTCACCACCTTCACAGGGGAAAAATCCCTTCCCAAAATCCCATCAAACCCTGTCCTCTGGTACAGGGAAGCCGTTCCCTGTGTCCTGGCACTCCGTGGCACGAAGATCTGGGGGTCAGGAGGTTTTGCCAAGCAACTGCTCGCCACAAGACCACGACAGAAGGCACAAGAGAAGTGACTCATGTTCGTCTGCTACTCCACTTTTCCAGCGCTCAGACCTCAAGAAAGGCTTTGGAAATATGCAGATAGCTCAGAGGAGGATCACTGAGCAAAAAAAAATAGTATTAAAGGGAGATATGTTTTCCTAAAAACTTAATGAGCCCCTTCAACTCCAGCTCATCAAAGAGAGGTTTCTCCTTTGTCTGCGAGTCCCTGCATGGAATCAGCTCCAGTCATGAAAGGTCTGGTCAAAAAGGCTCCTTTCTCAAATTAATTCATGACGTTGCTTTAATCAGACAAAAGACTTACGGGATTAAATCGCTCTCCCCAAATTAAGATGCGTCTCCCAACGCACACACCTGTGTATATTTCATTTTATGTGGTTGTTTGCATCATTTTATCAACTTCCTTGGCAGCAGATTCTAAAAAGTGCTTGCTCAGAACCCGCAGCTTAAAAATAGAAAGGAAAAGATTTGTGTTGTCAACAGAACTGTGACAATTTGGTCAACAAATCTGCGACAATTTGAGAGGCAGGCAAGGAAATCCTCGGTGTCATCGTGTGTTACCTGTGCATTTTGGACTCGTTTACCCTGTTATTGCTGCTATTACCGGTTTGCTCCGGGTGCAATCGGGACTTGCTGAGAACAATTCCCGAGAAAGGAGTTTTTTTGTTTGTTTGTTTGAGTTCTGTCGTGACTCAGAGCTGGGGCAGCCAGGTGACGTTGGTGTTGCACCAACCCCATCCAACTTCGGCACGGCCCCAGCTCGGATTCTCCTATTCGCAAACAAAATCTTGATTGCAACCCCTCGAAAAGCTTCTCCTTGATCTAAAAGCAACAAGAGGGATCAGCAGCAACACCTCGGAAAATCAACTTTGTTATAAAAACGGCCGAGTCCGTGTTTGCTTTGGCTGGGAGACAAATCACACATCATTCCGCTCTCCCCAACCCACAGCAGATTAACAAATCCTCTCTAATCTCGCATTCTTCACATTTACACACCGGTGGCATCACTCCTGAGCGTTGAGATATTTAAAATAGGTGTTCTGAGCAGCAAAGGGCCAGAAAATGTCAGCGCCCGGACCGAGTGGAAGGTCACGGCAAAGTTGTTCTCAATTTGCGCAGAGCCGGTGACTCACAAGGTAAATAAATTCTCACATTTGTCTCCCCCAGCTTTAGCGCAGCTCCCAATTTTTAACCTCGCCGCTTTTCTCGAAAAAAAAAAAATTAAAAAAAAAAAAAAAAAAAGAGAAACTAAAGGCAGTGAGTTTGTTATTTGAGTTTGTTATTTTGTGCGCTCGGCTTTCACGCTCCCTGCCCGCTGAGCGTTTCCTTTACGCGGGGAAAACGCCGAGTTTGGTGACAGAACCGTGGCAAGGGCTGTAAACAAAACCCTCCCCGTGCCCACTGGAAGGCAGCATCCCATTGGAGCTCCCCGGCGAAACCTCCACGTCCAGTTGCATATCCTAGAAACAAAATATTTTGTTACAGCCGCCCGCTGAAATCACAAGCGCGTATAAACCCACACAGACGCTCGGGGCGTGTTATCAGGGGAACGCTCGCATTCATTCTGAATTCATCAGAGCAGATTTTCTTGGCTGACTCACAGCCCCGTATCCATACGTAGGGCTGGCTGGAGGAGGTTTTATTGGAGGAAAAGGGGTTTACATTGAGAGATTGCACAAGTGTGACATTGCAGAGCAGTGAGTCACGCACATCTTTGTGTACGGCGTTACCATGCATCCTTGGTTCCGCTCCAGCAAGTTTTGGCTGCTCCTTCTGGCCAACCTGTGAACTTTTAGAATGAGAAAATAGTATAGAAAGCTGAGAGAGAGAGATATATTCCTGATTGTAAAACGTTCGTAGCTGTTGAGGAGATCGTTTGCTCACCCCGGCAACCGAGCTTCCCCCGAGGTGGGGAAAGGTGAACAGGGTTGGGCTCAAAACGCTTCAGAAAAGCAAAACCCATCGAGGGCATCGCTCCTTCCCCTCCACGCAAAAAAATTAAAGTGATTCTCATGATTTTCACCTCCCTTAAAAACTCTTTTAAAAGCGATAGCAAAGGAAAAAAGGGAGGAGGAAAGGAGAAAGTGTAGCTCTTTCTGTGATCAGGCTCTCAAAAGATCAGTCTGTCCCTTGATTGATCAGCGTTTTTCTCCCTCTCAGAGCTGTCACTTTTGATCCTGGATGATGGCCAAGCAGCCAAAAACAGGAGTCTGGGCTGTTGTTATCAGGAGTTATTGGAGAATTGTTCCTTCAGGCTCAGCATCTGAGCTAGAAATCGAGGCAAGGGAGGAGAACAACCTTCCCTCCTGAAAAAATCCAGCCCAAGACTATAAGTTCCCTACAACCAGAGGAGATCACAGGAGCTCTGTGCATTTTTTTCTCTCTCAGTGTCACGGGGCAGTATCGATTTTGGCGATTTTTGTGTGGCAAACGGAAATTCTGCTGCAGACCCGGGCTTCTGTTAAACACAAAATTCCAGCCCAGACTGTACCAGAGTGGCACCCAACACCTTCCTGTCAGCATCCAGAGGCATCTGGGACCTTTAGGGTGGGCAGAAGTGCCCATCATCACTCACCCATGGGACATGTCACCCTCACTGTGCTCCTGGCACCTTCCACTGCCACCCTCTTATTCTGATTACACCAGGGATGAGGCCGCATTGTGGGGCAGCTGCTCTGAGTTGTGGGGGGATCAAACCCCTAATTCGTGGTGTCTTTCTTAGGGCAAGGAGCCCTCGGTGTTACCCATCCCACAGCAAATCCTTCATGGTCTCTGCTGGCACAGGAGAGCGTTCCTCGGTGTCCCTGGGACCCCTCAGCATCCCCTGGGGACAGAGAGACCCCTTGGTACGGACACCTCAGTGTCCCTCACTGGCTGCTGTCCAAGGTGGGGGACACGATCCCTGATGGGTGTGGGGGTCACTGCTCGATCTGAGGGTCACAGCCCGGTGTGGGAGGCACTGACCGATGTGGGGGTCACAGCCCGGTGTGGGGGTCACTGTTCGATGTGGGGGTCACTGCCCGGTGTGGGGGTCACTGCCCCACAGTCCCTGCCCGGTGTGAGGGTCACAGCCCCACGGCCACTGCCGGACCGGGGGTCGCTGCTCCCCGGCCGCCCTCGATCCCGCGATCCCCGCGATCCCCGCTCCGAGGGGAGGGCTGCGAAGGGGGCCCGTCCCCGTCCCCATCCCCGTCCCCGCTCCGCTCCGCTCCGCCCCGCTCGGGCTGGGACCGCCGCCGCCGCGTCCTTTTATACCGGGGCTAAATTTAGGCTGCGCCCGAGCCGCTGCCTCCCGCCCGCCCCGTCCGGGACGCGTTTCCTCCAGCTCCTGCAATTGGCCTGAGGCCGTCCGCGCCCGCGTTATAAGGTGCGGAGGGCGGCCGGCCGCGCTCGTCCCGCACCATGGCGCTGAGCGACACCGCCCTGCCCCCCTTCCGCCACTTCGCCAGCCCGTGCCGAGAGAAAGCCCTGCACGAAGTGAGTGCGCCCGGAGCTCGGCACCGACGGCTCCCGGCCCCGAGCCGCGGCCCCGCCGCTCCCTCCCGAGCGCGTCCCCCCCGCGTCCCCCGAGGCGAGCGGCGCCTCTAACCCTGTCCCTTTTCTCTCTCTCCCCAGAGGTGGAAGTGCGAGCAGGAGGTCAAGACCCCCGCCGGCAGCTGGGGCGGCCTCTCGCCGCGCAAAGAGGATGAGGATCTCAACAACGTGCTGGATTTTATCCTTTCCATGGGCAGCGACGGCTACGGCCAGGGCGCTGCCGGTGGCGACTATCCCCCCGCCCAAGGCGACGGCGGTGGCTTTTACCAGACAAACCCGTCGCCGGGATGCTACAGTGGCCTGGAGCAGGGCAGCCCCCCGCCCTACAACGCCGGCATGGTGCCGGAGATGATGCGCTCGGACATGGACTCCAACTACTGCCCCTCCGGCAGCGTCCACGGGCGCTTCTTCGTCACGCCCACCTTCGGGGGCCCGCAGTTCGTGGAGAACATTAAACCCGAGCCCGACATGGACAATTACGGCCCGGTGCTGGGTCTGGTGCCTCAGGCTTGCCCGAAGATCAAGCAGGAGGGCAACGCCACCTGCATGCTGGCCTACGAGCAGCCGCGGGTGGCCAGCTCCCCGCAGATCCCCGGAGCCGAGACGCCGCCGCTGAGCCCCGACGATCTGATGGTGACAGAGTGCCACTCGCAGATGATGTGCCCTTCGTCCGTGTCCTTCCAGCAGAGCTACCACCCGCCCTCCGGCTTCCACCACCCGCAGAGCCACCTCCAGTACCAGAACACCTCGCAGTTCGGCCTCTTCGAGGACAGCCTGCCCTTACAGCCCTCTGCTCCGCGGGGAATGCTCACGCCTCCCTCGTCCCCGCTGGAGCTGCTGGACTCCAAACCCAAGCGAGGACGGCGTTCGTGGCCGAGGAAGAGGACGGCCACTCACACGTGCAGCTACGCCGGCTGCGGCAAGACCTACACCAAGAGCTCGCACCTCAAGGCTCACCTGAGGACGCACACAGGTAAATAAACACCCCACGGTGGCTTTCATTGGGAGGGAGACGCGCTGGGATAAGCCGGGTGTAAAGCAGTTCTCAGCCTGGTTTTAAAACCATCCAACAGTTTTTTAACTGTTAAACTCGCGGCTGAGCTGCGGCAGGTGCTCGGGTGTGTCACATCCAGGTGTTCACCTGCCTGGTCAAAACTTTCCTAAAGGCTTCCAAAGCCCTTTTTTTCCCCCCCAAAGATGAGTGAGTAAAGGAATTCATGATAGTTTAGCGCGAAATCGCTGGGATCTGGCTGCGGAAGGGCTGGGGGAGCAAATAAATCGCTGGGGAAGCAAATAAATCGTGGGGAGCGATAAAAGCGGGCGGGTTGCAGGGCAGAGCCGCTGTGCCTCATCTCTCTCCCCTTTTCCCCGAGCAGGTGAGAAGCCCTACCACTGCAACTGGGAAGGCTGCGGCTGGAAATTCGCCCGCTCCGACGAGCTCACCCGGCACTACCGCAAACACACGGGTCACCGACCCTTCCAGTGCCACCTGTGCGACAGAGCCTTCTCCCGCTCGGATCACCTGGCTTTGCACATGAAAAGGCACATGTGACCCGCAGGGGACACCGGACTCGAGCTGTTCAGGTGCGGCTGAAGCGTTGGAAAACCTGTAGCTGGTACTACAAGGAGGAGGAAGCGAGCGATGCTCCCAGACGGACGCTGAGGATGCGACACACAAAGGAGGCTCAGCCGAGCATCTCCCGCAAAAATAAAGAATTAAAAAATCTGGGACTGAATCAGCGCCCTGAGAAAAACAGGGCTATTTATGTCCTGAAGGGGGTTATTTATGCAGGTTCTGTGAAGGGTAAACTCAATAAGACTCCATACAGATTGTATAAGAAAAGCTGTAAATATGATTTTTTTTTTTCCTCCCCCGGTCCCGAGCTTTACAAGACAATGTTTGTATGGAAACTGCCTGAAGTTGACCCTAGAAGAGATAAAATGAATGTTACTGTAGCTGACGGTGTTAGTTTAGATCTCAGTCTAAAAGAACACTCCTCTTGTTAGACTGTTCGGTTCACAGGTGCAATAATATTCTTGTTTGCCATGATCTACACTAGAAGTACAGGGCTTGATGTCTTGTAAGAAAATAACCTATTTTACTGTAATTTTTTTTATATATATATTGTAAATAATTTTATACAATGAGAAATATTGTATATGTAAATAGAAGACAAATGGGTATTTTACCTATTTCTGTTTTTATAAAGACGTAATTTTTCAATGTTTGAAAGCATTTCATCTTTTTAATAAAATAAGTTTTTAATTGCTGTGATTTTCATTCTCCTTTGAGATCTTTCCTGTTGCTTTTTTTTCCCAGCAACCACCTGGTTGTGTTTTAAATTATCGACAACTCCGAGAAGACACTTAAAAAAAAAATAAAAAATCCGAGCAGTGGATTTTTCTGAAATAGATGACAGAGTAAGTAATTCACTCTCGGTGGTAAATAAGACACAGTAGAGTGCTTTATCAAAAAATCAAACAGGAAAGCAGATCACATTCAAAATACACTTCCTAAAAATGGTTAAGTAAGCAACGCTATAATTTCAGTCTCATTTCTAGTTTATGCTAGACTATTTTAATAGTTTAATGTTTTCCAGATGCAGTTCTAGTTTTGCCAGCAGTGTGTGGGTTTTTGCTATAAATTTAAACACTGCATTTTTGTAATTATGGAGGCTTATTTTAAGGCATTCTCGTACATAAATTATCCTTGTTCTCAAGAGCTCCGTGCAGAATTCCAGTAGAACAGTAGTGGAATTCAAGCATGAATGCACAACACGGGTTAAAATACCTTCATAAATCCCTCCCTGAAAGTTAAATTCACTTCATCATCTTTGTGCCACCTAGATTTCAGGAGTTGAGAAAGTTATTAACTATTTTGGGGAGTGGAAAATCAGCCAAGAATTGAGACTGTGAAAATTAATCGCGAATAAATCGGATGCTGCAGCACCTATGGTGGTAAAGAGAGCTACAAGAGTCAAACAGAGCACCCCAAAAAAATTATTCCCAGCTTTAAACGAGCTCAGAAAGCAGAAAATCCAAGCAGTTGTTTTGAGAATTTGACAGCTCTGTCTTCACATCTTTGATGATTTTGATACTTCCACATCATCAAATATGCAGATCAATCTCAATATTCCAGCGTTTTCCCCTTAACACCTGGAATTTGATTTTAATCAAGATTGGGACCTTTTTTTTTCCTCTGTCTTTACACGTTAGAATATGAGAATGAAACCAAGAGGAATGCATTCAGAGTAAGCACAAATATAGCTGTTCTTCTGTGAAAGCAGAGGCTGGGCTTGCTCATGTGGAACAGATGTATTTTGGGCTTCTAATCATTGGCATGGAAGAATGAGTTCCACATTTCACTTTTATAGCCTTTTCAAAGTGAAATATAAAGGGAGCTTTAGCGTTTCTTCATTAGAAACAAAACTCATTTATTCGCTAGAAGAAAAAAAAATTAAAAATTGCACAATCTAATTCCAGAAAGTGAGGATGACTTAAAGATGTTCTAAACTTGGCACACTCGTTGTTGCAATAGTTCTAGGTATTTCCTTCTCTTTCCCCATCGCTGAATATTTTCATATTTCAGCATGTCCTTTGGTGTTTATAACTTTCAGAAAGCAGCTTTTCAAATCCTTGCTCTCATCTTTTCTCAATCACCTGGCATTCCCCTTGCTCTTGCTGGAGAACTGGAAATGGTTTTGGGAATTTCTGGTTTTCAGCATTCCCTGTTTTTGGTATAACCTGGGTTTCAGCTTGAATTTTTCATGTTTTTGTAATGAAATTTGGAAGATAAAGAAGTGTGACAGCTTCAAATGCTCAGCCTGGAGAAGAAAAAGCTCCAAAGAAACCTCAGAGCCTTTTTCAGTGCCTAAAAGGGCTCCAAGAGAGCTGGAGAGGGATTGGGGATAAGGGATGGGGGGACAGGACAAGGATTAGATGGGATGTTGGGAAGAAATTCTTCCCTGTAAGGGTGGTGAGGGCCTGGAATAGAATTCCCAGAAAAATCGTGGCTGCTCCAACCCTGGAAATGTCCAGGGATGGGTTGGAGGGCTTGGAGCACCCTGGGACAGGGGAAGGTGTCCTGACATGGAAAAGGGTGGAACTGGATGGAATTTATGTTCCTTTCCAACCCAAACCATCCTGGGATTCTGGGATTCTGGGATTGTGAGATTTTAGGAACTGAAAATCTGGGATCTGGATTCTGGGATTCTGGGATTTTGGGGTTCTGGAATTCTGAGATTCTGGGAATCTGGGATTGTGAGATTCTGGGATTCTGGGAATCTGGATTCTGGGATTCTGGGATTCTGGGAATCTGGGATTTTAGGAATCTGGGATTCTAAGATTCTGAGATTCTGGGATTCCGGGATTCTGGGATTTTAGGAATCTGGGATTCTGAAATTCTGGGAATCTGGGATTCCAGGCCAGCTGCAGACAGGGAATGCCATGAAGTGCTCTTCGAGGCCTTTGTGCAGGAGGAAATGTCACCAGAAAAACCCTCACTGGGTGCTCCCCCTCCTCCTGCAGGTCCTCCATGGGACCATCCAAACCTCAAAAACACCCTCAGACCCCAAAAACCCCTTTCTTACAGCCCCTGTGCACTCACAGCCCAAATGAATTTTATTATTTTAATGATTTTATAAAACATCACAAAATAAGGGATGGAGAAGGCCTGGATGTCATTTCTGTGGATGCAGGGGAGGGGCAGAGAGCTCAGGCTTTGGGTTCTGAAAACTGCACTCGAGGACCTTTTTGGGAATTTAAACAGCACAGAAAAGGAGCAATGGCAGTCCCTGAAGTTTGGGATTTGTGGTGAAGGTCCCTGAACTTTGGGATTTGTAGTGGTGGTTCCTAAACTTTGGGATTTCTGGTCACAGTCCTTGAGATTTGGGATTTATGGTGACAATCCCTGAACTTTGGGATTTGTGGCTCAGCTGCAAACAGGAATCCTCACAGATGAATATAAAAGAGCTCTTATAAAAATATATTAAATTTGGGGAGTTGTGAGGGGACAAAAAGCACCAATAAAAGTTCACAAGGAACTTTCTGGTCATTGTTTGAGGGAGGGCGTGTGTGATAAAAGCCGTGTGGTCTTTACAGGAAACTGCAGGTCCTCGAATCTTGAGATCATCTTGTAGCAGGAAAAAAAGCAAAGAGATGCTGATCTCATTCTTCTCACAATCCATTATGATGAATTGCCAACTCTCTTTTTTTTTTTCCTTTCTTTAATTGTTTTTAATGAGTGCATCCAAAGATGTGTCGCTGTAATTCCAGTGATCTGCCAAACCTCCCTGAGGCAGCAGGAAATCACTAATTTTTCACAATTTCTCCACTAATTCTCCACATTTTCTCCACTAATTCTCCACATTTTCTAATCGCTGACCATCAGGTTGTCATCTCTGAAGTAATTTGGTTCTAATTAACCATCCCAGGGAGCATCCAGGAACCACAAGCTGTCCTGGATTTGATTTTGACCAACCAGAGAAAGGAAAAAATGGCAGAAATTGTGATGGGAGGAAACTCAGAGTCTGTTGAAAACAAGATTTTCACATGTATTAATGCAAGATACCACAGCCATGGGCTGGCTGTTGTTGCAAGATAAATGGTGAGATAAGAGGAGCAGGTTTGGTGCAGAAACAAATCAATCCTGCACAAGGTTCCTGGTGAAAACTCAGGAAATGTTGTTGAACGGGGATCCCTCCAGGGTTCTAGAGTGCTGGGTTTTGCTCTGCTGAAAATGGGTTTTGCTCAGCTGCTGAATGCAGGAGAGTCAGGGGAACCCTCTGAGATGGGACTGCCCTAACAGAACCCCCGAGATCCCAAAATGGCCCAGGGCAGGATCGGCTCCAGCCACAGCAGGGTCAATGGGCTCGGTCACCTTTGGAGTCTCAAAGGTGACAGCGCCCTGTGCTCACCCAGCACCACCAAGAACCATCCAGAACCATCCCAGCACCATCCACAAACCATCCAGAACCATCCAGAAACATCCAGAACCATCCCAGAACCATCCAGAACCATCCCAGTATCATCCAGGACCATCCAGAACCATCCAGAACCATCCAGAACCATCCCAGCACCACCCAGAACCATCCAGAACCATCTCAGAACCATCCCAGAAACATCCCAAAGCCATCCCAGAACATCCCGAACCATCCAGAACCATCCAGAACATCCCAGAACCATCCCAGAAACATCCCAAAGACCATCCAGAACATCCCGAACCATCCAGAACCATCCAGAACATCCCAGAACCATCCCAGAACCATCCAGAACCATCCCAGCACCCTGTGCTCACCCAGCATCATCCCAGAACCATCCCAGAAACATCCCAAACCATCCCAGAACATCCCGAACCATCCCAGAACCATCCAGAACCATCCAGAACCATCCAGCACCATCCCAGAACCATCCCAGAACCATCCCAGAACCATCCAGAACCATCCTGAACCATCCCAGCACCATCCAGAACCATCCCAGCACCATCCAGAACCATCCAGAACCATCCCAGCACCATCCAGAACCATCCCAGCACCATCCAGAACCATCCAGAACCATCCAGAACCACCCAGAACCATCCAGAACCACCCAGCACCATCCCAGAACCATCCAGAACCATCCCAGAACCATCCAGAACCATCCCAGAACCAACTATCGACCCCAAAACCATCCCAGAACCATCCCAGCACAAGAACCATCCCAGCACCACCTAGGTCCCATGCATCCCAGAACCATCTTAGCACCCTCTGCTCACCCAGCACCATCCAGAACCATCTCAGCACCCTGTGATCACCCAGCACCATCCCAGAACCGCTCCAACACCATCCAGAACCATCCAGCACCATCCCAGAACTGCTCCAGAACCATCCCAGCACCATCCAGAACCATCCAGAAACATCCAGAACATCCCAGAACCATCCAGACACATCCCAGAACCATCCCAGCAAACATCCCAGAAGCCATCCCAGAACATCCGAACCATCCAGAACCATCCAGAACCATCCAGAACCATCCAGAAACATCCCAAGCCATCCCAGAACATCCCGAACCATCCCAGAACCATCCAGAACCATCCAGAACCATCAGCACCTGTGGAACAGCCCAGCACCATCCAGAACCATCCCAGAACTATCCAGAACCATCCAGAACCATCCCAGCACCATCCAGAACCACCAGCACCATCCCAGAACCATCCCAGAACCATCCAGAACCATCCCAGGACCATCCAGAACCACTCCAGCCATCCCAGCACCCCCAGAACCATCCAGAACCATCCAGAAACCATCTCAGCACCACCCCAGCACCCTGTGCTCACCCAGCACCATCCCAGAACCATCCAGAACCATCCCAGAACCATCCCAGCACCATCCAGCACCAACCCAGAACCATCCAGAACCACCAGAACCATCCAGACCATCCAGAACCATCCAGACCATCCAGAACCATCCAGAAACATCCCACCATCCAGAACATCCGAACCATCCCAGACCATCCAGAACATCCCAGAACCATCCCAGAACCATCCAGAACCATCCAGAACCATCCAGAACCATCCAGAACCATCCCAGCACCATCCAGCACCATCCAGAACCATCCCAGCACCATCCGGAACCATCCCAGTATCATCCAGGACCATCCCAGCACCCTGTGCTCACCCAGCACCATCCAGAACCATCCAGCACCATCCAGCACCATCCAGAACCATCCAGAACCACCCCAGAACCATCCCAGAACCATCCCAGCACCTCCCAGAACATCCAGAACCATCCAGAACCACCAGAACCATCCAGAACCAACCCAGCACCATCCCAGAACCATCCAGAACATCCCAGAACCATCCCAGAAACATCCCAAACCATCCCAGAACACCCGAACCATCCCAGAACCATCCAGAACATCCAGAACCATCCCAGACCATCCAGCACCATCCAGAACCACTCCAGCCATCACCCAGCACCCTGTGCTCACCCAGCACCATCCAGAACCATCCAGAACCATTTCAGCACCTGTGGAACAGCCCAGCACCACCCAGAACCATCCAGAACCATCCAGCACCACCCCAGCACCATCCAGCACCACCCCAGCACCATCCAGCACCATCCCAGCACCATCCAGAACCATCCAGAACCACTCCAGCACCCCCAAAACCATCCAGAACCATCCAGAAACATCCAGAAACATCCCAGAACCATCCAGAACATCCCAGAACCATCCCAGAACCATCCCAGCACCATCCAGAACTGCTCCAGCACTATCCAGCACCATCCCAGCACCCTGTGCTCACCCAGCACCGTCCCAGCAGCTGTGGAACACCACAGCACCATCCCAGCACCATCCAGCACCATCCAGAACCATCCAGAACCATCCCAGAACCATCCAGACCACCAGCACCATCCCAGAACCTCCAGACCATCCAGAACCATCCCAGCACCATCCAGAACAATCCAGAACCATCCAGAACCATCCCAGGACCATCCAGAACCATCCAGAACCATCCTAGCACCATCCAGACCACCGCACCATCCCAGACCCCCAGAACTCCAGACTCCAGACATCCCAGCATCCCAACATCCAAACATCCAGAACCATCCCAGCACCCCCCAGAACCATCCCAGAACCATCCAGAACCATCCCAGCACCATCCAGAACCATCCAGAACCATCCCAGTATCATCCAGGACCATCCCAGCACCCTGTGCTCACCCAGCACCACCAAGAACCATCCAGAACATCCAGAACCAACCAGAACATCCAGCACCATCCAGCACATCCAGAACCATCCAGAAACACAGGACCATCCAGAACCACCCCAGCACCATCCAGAACCATCCAGAACCATCCCAGCACCCTGTGCAGCCACCAGCCAAAAATCTGGGCCAGAACCCCCCCAGCTTTTCTGGAAGTTTCTTTCAGGTTCGGTTTTGCAGCAGATCACTCCTGCTCTGGGAGAGCTGAAGCTGCAGCGGGCGCCTCGTGCAGGATGGGGCAGCTCAAGCTCTGCTCACTCCCAGCCCTTTGCAAAGTGCCTGAAAACTTAGGCTGGCTCTAAACTTTGGTCTCCCATCCACAAGAAGGCCAAAATAAGTTTGTCCACTCTTCAAATTACAGGATCGTGTGGTTCTGTGGTTTTCTGTGGTAGAAGCTCCGTGGTTTCTCAAGCTATTTTGTGCACCTCTAACCCAGAGTAGCTGTTAGGCTCGGCCTAAATTGAATTTTTGAAGCCAGAACCCCAAGCTGCAGCAATTTCTTTTTGCTATATTTAGATGAAATAACTACAACAAAGTCGTGTAGCTGTTGCTATGGTAACAAAAAAAAAAATTCAACCCAAACCCTGGGTAATTGGAGAGGGGAAAAGCGTCCCCATTGCACCCAACCCATTCCCCATCACCGCTGGGACTGGGAGCAGCCCCTCCCACAAAACAGAATTTTCCACTTGCAGCACACAAAAGGCAGGGATTTATCCTAAATTCATCAGGAAAAAAACTGATTTACTCCTCTCAGGTCTGATTTTTCAATTATTTGATCTCATTAGTGCAGACACCAGAAGCATTGCTTTATAGAATGAAGAGGGGTTAAATTTACCAAAAATCTCCTTTCTAAGCACAAGCACAGCAGAAACAACCACGTTTTCATTTATTCTGCAGCCACATCAGTTACCTGCTAATTTGCCTGCTCCCATTTTAAGTCCTTTCCACAAATCAGAAGTTTTCTGCCTGAACTTTCGTCGTGAGCATAAATTTCTGTTATTTCCCATAGACAGGAGCTGCAGGTGAACTTACCTGGAGTAGGTTTCTAGTTAAAATTAAAATTAATTTAATTAAATATAATTTAATTATGATTAGGGTATCACTTCAAATCACTTTTATTTTGGTTCCTTGCACTTTTTACAGCTTCTGGACTCGTTATGTCACCAGGAAATTTTGGGAATATCAGATTGGAGATGATCCCCTGTGATATTTAATGTATCAGGTGAGAAGCCTGAGGCTCAAACACACCAAAAAAATCACAAAAAAATATCCTCACATCCCAACAAGCACTTTTTTTACAGCCTGTGAGCAAGGACAGCATAAATGAGTTTTGTTATCTTAATGAGTTTATATAATACCATAAAATACGGGATGGAGAATACCAGGATGTGGATGCAGGGATGGGCAGAGAGATTTGTCACTGTGAAAAATGTCATCAAGGACATCAATGGGAAGTTAAACAGCAGAAAAATCTCATTTTTACTGCTGGCAGAACCCTGGAAATGGCACCAATAAGGAAGGCTGCAGCAACTTTAACAGACGCTGGATCAGCACCAATAAAAAGTTTTAATTGTGGTCATTAAATTTAAAAAAAAAAAAAACAAACAACCTGCCAGGCAGACAGGAGGGGAAAGGTTCTCAGAGTCACAAACAGACAGGAGATTCAGCAATTCCTGAGATAAATAAACCTGATGGCATTTCCAGGAGCTGGGAATTCCCAGAGGGAATTGGGGCATTTTTAGGAATATTCAAGAAATGCTACAGCTGAGTTTGGGGTTTAACAGACATCAGACAGCCTTTTGGGGTGAAATTCCCACATTCTGGGCAGGACGGGGATGGTTTGATATTTTTAAAGGGATTTTAGGCCATCTGGGCACAGGGGTCACTTCCAGATTCACCCAGGACAAGGTGGATCAGGAAAATATTTGGGAAAACACAGGGATGAGGATGCTGGGGGTGTCAGAACCCAAAAATTTGAGTGGGTGGAAGGGAGCTGTGCCCAACTGTGACATCCCACACTCAAATCCTGCTCCAAAATGGAACTCAAAAAATCGGAGAGAAATTTTGGGAAGCTGCAGCTCACCTTGACAGCTGGAGCAAAACAAGTCCAAGTGAGTAAAAGGAGCAGAGGAGCGAGGTTTTTCCAGCCCCTGGTGATCTCCACGATGGTTTGGATGGTGTGAGACAAGGAAAAAAGGGAAGGACAGCAGAGAAAACAGCACAGAGGGCACCAACCAACAGAAAAAATATTCCACATCCTGGGCAACGGTGATGCTTTAATATTTTTAAAAGGATTTTAGGCCATCTGGGCATGGGGGTCACTTCCAGACTCACCCAGGACAAGGTGGATCAGGAAAATATTTGGGAAAGCACAGGGATGAGGATGCTGGGGGTGTCGGAACCCAAAAATTCGAGTGAGAAAAATTATAGATGAGACACCACGAGAGGAACTGGGATGGGAGCTGTGCCAAACTATGACATCCCATACTCAAATCCTGCTCCAAAATGGACTCAAAAAATTGGAGAGAAACTTTGGGAAGCTGCTTGGATGGTGTGGGACAAGGAAGAAAGGAAAGGACAGGAGAGAAAACAACACAGAGGACACCAACCAATAGAAAAAATATTCTAGTGCAGAGAATAGATTTGTTTTTCAAAGCAAAATTCACAGATTTAACAAAAAAACTCATTAAATTGCAGACAAAACCCCCCCGAAATAAAGAATGCTGAAGTCTCAGAGCTCCAAAAAGTAACTTTTCATTTATTATATTAAATAATAACATTTCTCTTATTATATTAACAAATAAACACATGAGATGGGTTAAAATTAAAATACCTTACAATTTGTTATAACATTTGGAAGATAAATATAACCACAGTCATGTACATATTTATTTGGAGATTATTAGTCAGATTTAGGTCAACATTGCAGCTTCCACTTTGTGTTTTCCACGTTTTTTTTAGGTCAGCCTGAAGGATGGGATTTAAAAAGGACATCAGGAGAGCACTCTGGAATTGCAACAGCAGAAGGAACCAAAGGAATTGGGAGTTTTTGAAACTCAAAAGTGAAGGCAGAAGTTGGAAAAAAATGAAAATCCCATTTTATAACAAATTAGCCTTTATTTATAAAACTTTCAAGTAAAAAGAGCAGCACATCGACCGAGCAAACAGGTGTGGCAATGAGTTATAGTGAAGGTATTTACTCTAAAAATAAAATCTTCTATGATCCCATCATACTCTGAGCAGAATTCCTTTCCAGGAGGAGATTTTGTCATGAAGTCGACACAGATGCAACGGTTGACACAAACACACACCAAAAACTTGGCTAAAAAGCCAAAAATTTGCACTAAAATAATTGAATTAAATCATGAACAGCACAGATCAGTTCACTTGGACAGAGTTCCAGCTCTAAATGAGGATTAAACACGAAATTTTTAAACAGAAATGAAATTCCTGAGAGGGAAGAATAAAACGCAGAAAAGAGGAGAAATCAAATTTTTACACGAGGGAAAGGAACAATTCTACCTGGACCAAAACTCCTCGGGCCACAGCTCTACAGAATAAATATTCTTCTCCATGGAGAAACACTAAAGAAGAAATAGTAACCCCAAAAGGATTATAAGAAGAATCCAAAAAAAGTGCATTATTTTTGAGTGTAAGATGACAAAATAATTTCTATTATACCACCAACAGATTTCACAGATGGGAATTAAAAATGAAAAAAAAAAAAATTTCCATGGACAAAACTTGGAATTTCTTACATTTGAGAGCACAGGACATGGATCAAGATATAGAAGGGATTGATGACCCTCACAGGGCAGAGGTTGCAGAAGGAAAAACTTGGAAATATAAAAATATTAAATATGGCATCACTGTGGAAATAAGACTTTAGGAGAATCTGAGTTTTAGGAGAATCTGAGTTTTATGAGAATCCTTTAGGAGAATCTGAGTTTTAGGAGAATCTTTTAGGAGAATCTTTTAGGAGAATCTGAGTTTTATGAGAATCCTTTAGGAGAATCTGAGTTTTATGAGAATCTTTTAGGGGAATCTGAGTTTTTTATGAGAATCTTTTAGGAAAATCTGAGTTTTATGAGAATCTTTTAGGGGAATCTTTTAGGAGAATCTGAGTTTTGTGAGAATCTTTTAGGGGAATCTGAGTTTTATGAGAATCTTTTATGAGAATCTGAGTTTTTGAGAATCCTTTAGGAGAATCTGAGTTTTGCAGGAGGGCTGGGAGGTTTCACAGCAAAACAATTCAAGGGAAACTGAGGCAAAGGTGCACACCCAGCTCTGGGAAGGGTCACTCCATCCCTGTGGCCCACGTGCAGGACACCTCATTTTACAATTATTATTTCTCAATAATTGTCTGTCTGTCCTGTTTTGCTGCCTCTTTGCAAGCCAGGGATTTCCAGGAGTCATTCCAGCAGCGAGGATATTCCCTATAAAAAACCATCAAACCCTGCTAAACTCTCAGGGATTGCTCAAGAACCAAAGAATTTATCAAAGCAGAATCACCCCCAATTTTTCCTCTAAGCCAAAAAAGTAGAGAGTTGTTCCTCCTGAAGGAAAAAAACTCAGGTGGAAATGGATGAAAACCAGAATTGGAATCCACATGATTATGAATTATAATTATGAACAACCAATCCGACCGGAATGAAGCGAGAAAAACACGTTTTCCACCTTTGCCTGGGACTGTTTGGGGTGTGGGGAAGGGAACAGCTCCTTGAAAATGTTTCTTTTAAAAGGAAAAAAATAAAAAAGTAAAGAGGGAAGTGAAACTGGGGGAGAACATTGGAGAAAAGTCATTGCCTCAGCCCAGAGAAGAACGATGAGGTGAGATCAGCATTCCATATAAATCCTTTAAAATGTCCAAAGAATTTGAATTTGTGAAATGACATCCAGTGCAGATGATTCCTACGTTCTGCCAGGGTTCTCTGATCCCTAATGAACAGAGTTTTTAATGTCAACGAAAGAAATCTCAACACAAATTAATCAGAAATAATTTCTCCTCTTTCCTATAACCAGGATTTCAAAATTTTTCCAAGCCGTGAGCTAATCTGCATTTATTTCCTGCAAAAAAAATCCCAGTCCTGCATCCACCTCTGGCTACAGAACCCACAGATCCACACCAGCTTTAATATATAGAATATATCTGCATATTCTACACTATTCACAATTTATGTACAGCACGAGGAACTGATCCTGGACACAGCATGGAAATGATATGAAAAACCATGATTACATTATACAGTACATTATATATATTTATATATATTATACACCATGGACACGATCTCACTGTACACTCTATATGCACTGGGGGTATTCACATTTTCCATATCTTGCATTATTATATATTTTTTAAATTTTCTCTGCCCAAATAGCAGCAGGTCTGCTTGTGCTTTGAATTTGGCTGTTGTGGAGGAAGAAAATTCAGGTTTTTACAAAGAGTTTTGCCTCAGAGAGAAAGGGCAGGTGTTGTACAAACACTCAATTACTGCACAGGGAAAGAATGTGGGGAATCTTCCTTTTTTATGGAAAACCACAGGAAATACAAAGTGAGGAATCACATCTAAGTGTTCTAACCTTTTGAATCAAGAGTGTTTCAGTAAAATTGAGGTTCCTAAATCTAATTCTGCATAGGAAACGTGTTGTGTTCTGTCCTTCAAGCAAATACGAGGAAGATTTAATAAAGAAATATAAAAATGAGCCCAACACGATAAAAGAATGCTGGATTAATTCACCCTTCTGCCTCCCTGCTGGACATCTGGAAAACACCATCTCAGTGGCTTGGAAGAATTATAAATTCAGTATTTTAGGGCCCTGACAAAGCAGCAGAAAGTCTTGTTAAGGTACAGAGCTTCAAAAATGAATCAAGGTGTTCAGTCAAAGTACCTGTCCCACTGGGGTGACATCACCCAGGACAAAACTGGCATTCCTTTCTAAATTTTACTGGAAAAATTGCTTTGGAAAATTGCTCTTTCACAGCAAAAGTTTGATATTGTGATATCTACACAGATCAAGTCAGCTCTCAGAGACTTCAAATCCTCTACACCAACAGATTTTTTTTTTCTTACATTTTAGGATGTTTGATCACGTCATCAAACACATTTTAGAGAAAAACGACCACAAAGGGGAAGGGATTTCAAATCAGGCTCTGCCAAATCACAAATAGCTTCCATTGCATCCCAGAGGGCTCATTAAAGGACAGGATTAATGATCATTACACAGTTGATTTTGGTATTAAAAATAAATCTCCCCCCCTCCTGAGGAGAAAAGGTTCACATTAATTGCAGTACCATTAGCAAAAGGGGAGCTGTGATTCCTAAAAAAACCATCCCAAAAGTGGATCACAAAATCCTGAGATTCCAAATGTCACAATTTGGCTGCATTTCAGAGCTGAAAACCATCGAGATGCCCCAAAAGGATCTGATCTGGTGAGGAAAAACCACTCGGGATAAGGCAAACCCCAACAGAACTGGGAAAGATTTGTTTTCATTCACTCAACAGGCACTAACATTGGAGGGTGAAAAGGAAATAAAAAATAGAGATGGGTTAAAGGTGATGAAGGAACATCACATTTAAAAAAAAAACCAAAAAAAAAACCAGAGAAAATGTTGTAAGGTAAGGGCTGCATGGGTAAAACCCAGAATGTAAAGCTTTGTATTCCCAGAGAACAAAGGGCAGGAAAAAAAGATTGAGGAGATTTAAAAATGTTCTGCTGGATCCCTACTCTAGGAGAGAAAACTCCAAGGCAAACACAACTGAAATTCTGGAATTCCTGTAATCAGAAAAGGCATTTCTAGGAAGCAAATTAAATTCACAGAGTTTCTGTTTTTGTTTTTTTCCTATGACAAGATTCAGTGCACACAAAACCTGCTCCTCCCTGGTCTGAGTGCTGCAAAATTGCATTTTAGAGCCAGCCCAGACCACCAGTGCTGCCAGAACTGATGGGTGAACGTGAATTTGGCAACTGAAAATGGATTCAATTTGGCTTTAGCTCAGCTAAATCTGCTAAATTGTAACCCCAAAGAGGGGGAATTGAGGGAGGGACGGTCCCAGAGGGTGACACAGCCTGGGCTGGGTGATGGGAGTTGGAGGAAATGAAGCTACAATGAGTTGGAGAGGTGAGAACTCCTCAAATTTTTTGTCAACTTTTCCATTTCTTGATTTCTGGTTGAAAGCAGCACCCAAAGGTGAATCAGCAGCACCCTGAAAATCCCGTCAGCTTCCAGCAAAGCACAATTTTTCACTTCATCCCTCCACTGCTGGATTATTTATCCCATTTACCACAGCTCAATTAGCTTTTAGTCACAATTATTAAAACTCAACGCAAACGAATGTTTCCATTAGAAGGATTTCTAATTTCTGCTAATTTCTAGAGCTTTCAAATTTGTTCTGTTTTACAAAATTCACTGTTTTGTATCCATCTACATTTCCAGATTCTTCTGTAAAAAGCCACATCTTCTGGATAAAATCCAATAATCAATTTATGCCTTGCCATAATGATGCAGAAGACATCCTGATTAGCCTACCACGAATTCTGAAATAAATGCAACAAGTGAAAGCTAATTCTATGAATATTCTCATTTTTTCACGGCAATTTTCTGTGAAATTCATCCCGCAGCCTCCAAGACCCTGTGGAATTCAGCCCATCAAAATCACCAGCTGCAGCTCACTCTGGGTTGCAGAGAAAGAAACTTTTCAGCATCTTAGGGGGTTACAAGTTAAAATTTCTTACAAGCAATAAATTGGATCTAGAACAATATAATACAGATTATACAGCGCTTCCTGCGGGGATTTTTCGCGCTCGCATCTCAAGGTGACTAAAAGAATTTTTTCACGAGATCAACCAAGGGTTTAGTAATTTTATAAAAGCCTTGCTGCGAGGTTTTTTTTTTTCTTTCTCCAGAGCCCCGAATTTTAGGAGTTTGGCATGTCAGCCTTACTGAGTGCAATGGCCAACTCGAGGTCTTCCTGTTCTTGCCGTCGTAACCGAGCCAATCTTTCTTGCTCTGCTTTTTCACTCTCCCTCTTCGCCCAGGCCAGCTGCTGCTCCTCATTTCCAAACTAAAAAAATGCAAAAAAATGGGAAATTAATTAACAAAATTGCCCGCCAGCTTGAAGAAATTATGAGAAAAATACAAAGAATTAGGTTTATGAAATGTACAGCTCAAGCGCACCGGGCTGTCTGATTTGAGATAGAAATTCACTCACTGGTTTCCTCACTTGATCTTTTTTTTTTCTTTAATTTTCTTCCTCCTTCACTTCCTCCCTTGATTTATCTCCTTAATTCCTCCTTCCTTTATTTCCTGCCTCAATTTATTTCCTGGGTTTCTTCCTCCTCCCACCTGGAAACTAATCCACGTGGGTTCAGTTGGGGATGGAAACGGCCAAACAAAAACTCCACAAACACAAAAAAAAAAGGAAGTTAATGGTCTGGGAGCACAGCAACTGCAGCCATTTGTAAGAATAGGAAAGAGCTGGGAAAGCCAGGAGTTATTTATTTTCAGGGAATTTATCGAAAATTTCCTGCAAAGGGTGAGAAATTTGATTTTGGAAGGTTTTGGACGCTGCTGACACGGTGGGAAGTTTCATCATCGAATCAAAAATCACCCAAAGAGCTTCTGTTGTTGATAAAACACACACCGAGTTTCTCCAGGCAGAAAAAATGTGACAGAATCCAAACTTTCTTCAGCAGAGAACATTTAGAAAATATAATTTTGCAACATTCAGCTCCTGAACCTGTCTGGGCTTCCCAAAACACAAGGGGAGCGCAGCAAAACTTGTCCAAAATTATATTTTAGTTTTTACCACTGAAGGATGCAGAAATTTGCTCGTTTGAACTTTTTGCATGAATGTTTTATTGAAATTGTAGTAATTTTGAAGTCAAATAGAATCTGTTCCCAGATAATTTTAGCATTTGCTGAGGAGGAGGAGGAGGAGGATGGGAACAGCTGCATGTGCTTTTTGGTTTTTATGCTTTATTTATTTATTTTGTAAAGGAAAAACGTACTATTTGAGGGGTTTTTTTGAAGAGAAAAATTTCAGCTGCAAAAATTCCCTGTGACCCAGGACAAGGTGACCCTGAGCCCAGCACGGCACGAGCTGAGGCAGCTACACCTGCCCAGGCCCACCTATTTTAAAATATTTTTTAAAATATTTTAAATTGAGGGTTAAAATTTCCAATTTCAATGCTAGACCCTGCCTGGCTGCATCTACATTATGTGATGGCCCCACCCCCAGCCTCCTCCTCCTCCACTCTGCACTGTAATTTTTATTTTTTTACGTCTTTTTCAATAAATTGGCCTCTTTGAATTTCTCTCAACCCAATTCTCATTTACCCAGAATTTAATTTTGCCTCTGGATGCCCATCAGTTCTCATTTCATTTCTCTCAGCATGATTTTTGAGATGATTTGATGCAGAAAAAAATCACTTTTCTTCACACAATATCTCTGCTTTCATTGCTATAAAAGTTCAGATCAGAATCTTTGCTTTTTGATGTGAAAATACAACAGAAGTGTCACATTTTTGGAAATTTTCCTTTTAAAATTAAGAGACTCCACTACAATTCCTCATTTAAATACCAAAAAGTAAGATTAAAAAGCTCACTAAGACTTTAAATATTTTTTTTCTCAAGGTAAAGACAGATTCAAATGGAAGCAGGAATTCTCCACTTAGTCCAGGAATTCGGGTAGATCCTATAGCTGGGATGGAGAATGAACAGTTAGTATTTTCAGAAATAAAAGAAACTTTTTTTTTTAGTCAAACTATCTGGGATGGGGATTTTTTTTTAAATGTTGATAAATGAGTTTTATTTCTATAAAGCTTCCATTATAGGATAAAGCTTCCAGAGTTTATGGGAGTCCCAATTATAACTTGTTTATGGGACACAAGTTATATTTTTGTGGTTTAAAAAGGAAAAAAAAAAAAGGAAAATAGGCAAAGTGATTCATTGGAAACAAATCTGGATAAATCTGGATGGGCCTTGTTAGAAGTGGTTGGCACAAAATACAATTTTCAGGAGATAATTCTGACCACTGAGTAGCAAAATAAATACAAAATAATTCATTAATGCCACTGATTCTCACACAGATTTTCTAGAAAAAGGTATTTCATAGGTAATTTCATAAAGTAATGATTTTTTGGGTATTTCCAGGTTTCAACAAGTCTATAAATAATGTATCACACATATGTAATTGCAGGAATACCTGAAATCTGAGTTATCAGAAGATTTTATTTTGTTCCAATGAATCGTGTTTAATGAGAACAACAAAGTTAAGAATGTGAATGCACAGCAAATTTGACCCTGGAGCACCCACTGGGATTGGGATCAGAAATTTTTGCTGAATCATTTGATACAATCACTCAAGAGAAAACCACGCTTTTGAAATTCAGAAACACAATCTGGAAAAAAATCAGATGACAATAAATTGGTAACAGCCATTCCATCCCATCATTCGTTTGCATTTTGTTGTAGGAAGAAATTCAGATGTTGTGGAAGAAATTTCAGATAAAGCAGGTTTTGCTTTGTCTTATTTTTATTAAGAATGTCACCAGTTTGTATACAATCAGCAGGTAACTGTGCAAATCCATCTAGCTGTGGTCAAACATACAATAAAATTTCCATTTGGATGCTTCAAAAATGATAAATTAAAACCCTAAAGCCTGCACAGATGACCTCAACTAACAATATCAAAGTGATACACATTGAATATTAAATAATAACTAGGAAAAAAAAAAACCAAAACACCCCCATACATGAAAAAGAAACAATCTGAAATATTCAGTTTAAATATCTGCCCTGGTTGAATCTGTGTCCAGCAGGGTTAAATTTGCAATTTTACTGCGTGGTAACAACATGAGAGAACAAAAATGTGTGAAAGGAGGAAGAAGCCTGAGGCTGTGGATGGAACAGGTTCTATCCACTCACAGAAAAAAAGAAAAACCACCCCAACATTGCATTTAGAATGAATGAAAAATTCCCAATTCCAGCACTAAACCCAAAGCCAGGCTTTGCAAAGCCCGGGATTTTTAACCCAGCGTTGCTTTCCAAGCTCCTGGGATTATCTTTGGGAGTGCAGAGTGGACCTTTCTATCTTATTTCTACAAAACATTTTTGTTTTTCTTTTGTCTTTTCTACAAAATCAGTCACGAGAACAAAATTCAACGGCTGAATTTTCAATCTCTGCGTCTCTCTGTGACCACATTCCAGCACATACAGCAAATATTGCAACAGGATTGTCAGAACTTTCTCCACCAGGATTTTTTTTTTTTTAGCAATTTTTCCCTTTAAGGATTTGCTTGTCAGGATATGGTGAAATCACTCTAGAAATGTTTTCATTTCGAGTCGTTACATCATCGGCTCCCCAAAAAAAAAAAAAATCCCTTTACAAAACGGCCTCCATGCAACAAAAAAAACCAAAAAAAAACCAACACACAGGTTCTGCTACAAAGAATTGGAGAGTCAAGGCACAACTTGTACTAAAAGAATTGAAATGCAAAGTAAACCCTCGGAAATTTAGTGTGAAACTGCTTTTTTTTTCTTTTTTTTTATTGAAAGAACACCTTTTTATTACAGAAATATTAATACAAAAACAATGAGGACAGCGTGAAGGTACTGAGAGACAGAAGCCAGGGAACAGTAGGTTTTTTTGCAGGTAAGACAAAAAAAAACCAAAAAAAAACCAAAAAAAACCAACAGAGATTGCTGCAAGCAGAGCAGAAAGTGGTTTGCTCAGAGACAAAGAACTTAACTTACAGAGCTGAAGTCTGCAAACCCCAAGGAAGAGTCTTTAGAAGTTTTACTTGAAGAGGAGGGAGCAAATGGATCTTTTCCACTAAATGGGTCCCCAAACCCCTTTTTACTTTGAAACAGGTCACTGCTGTCAGCCCCAAATGGTTGGAATGGATCATGGGGCTTGGGAAAATCTGCAGAACCAAGGTGGCTTACGGGAGTACTTTTACCTGGAAAGTTTAGGAAAAAAAAAAAAAAAAAACAAAAGGAGAAAAAGAGAAGTTACTTACCATGGACAATGCAAAGCCCTGAAATAGGAAAATGTGCTGATATATTTTTAGCATCATCCATCTTTCCTGAGGTGGGTGAAAATTGCACCAAATATTCATTTTTCAATGGAAATCATCTAAAACAGTTGTTGTTATTTCAATGGAATTACTATCTCATACATGGTAAAATATGAACATCATCAAGATTTTCAATGATAAACCCTTTATAAAGACATTTGGCTCAGAAGGATTGGACAAGTGTGACTTTGGTTTTCCAGGATTGGAGATATTTCAAGTTTCAGTTTGGTATTATATGGAAAATAAATGTGCAAATTCAAACCTCAGTGATTCATTTTTAATTCCCCTTGGCAAAAGTATTATTTTGTGAGGCCAAATAATTAAAGAAATAAATATTTTCCCCCCTCCTTTAAAAAAAGAAAAGATTGTTCCTGGCAATTACTCATCCAGCTTCCAGGGAAAATATTCCTTGGATGAACATTCTTGATTGCAAGGTGTACTTGATAAAGGAAAATCTAGAAACATTTCTTGAAATAAATAAATACTTACAACCTCCTGAGTGATAACCTGAATTCCACACATTATTTGCAGTAACGTTTGTTTACAAATGTGCAATTCTTTGAATTATAATTTAATAGGAATCTTATTATTTATTTTCATTAGGATACAACTACCAGGGAAGCACAGAGAAATGGAATCAACCCCCAGATTTCAGAGATTTGGCATATCTAAGCCATGGCCTGGGAGCTTTTCAGCAATTACTTCATGAACTTCATAATATCTGCTCAGATCTGTGGGAATATTTTCATCAAAGGGAAATAAAGATCAGCAAATTTGCACTAAATAAATGACCTGTCCAGCAACTTCCAGTAAATCCCAGCTCAGCCTCTCCTATTGATGCCTCAAGAATTTATCTTCTGTATTTTCATATAAACCTGGAATTCTCCAGTGTTTAACTCCAGACTGCACAGACAGTGCTGAGCTCCTGCTCTCCCATTTTGACACAAAACAATTCCTCTGCAGCCCCAAACTCAAGGACACATCCCTGGGCCAGGCCCCAAGAGATGGAAAGAACAGAGAATTGGGGGGAGCCAAGTTGGAGTTTTTGACTGCATTGGCTGCAGCTGCAATTGGAGTATTCACAATCCCGATTTTTTTTTTTGGGGTTTTTTTCCTAAATTTGGGAAAAAAAACCCCCACAAAAAAGCTGCGAAAAGAAAGGGTGAAAAACCCGTGAGCCATTGTCCATTGTGGGTGTGGGACTGCCCTGAATGGCCTTGAAGGCCCTGCAATGACAGAACTGCTTTGGATTCTCTCAATTCTCTACAGGTTCTGGTTTAGGTAAGCCCAGATCAGGAATCACAAAAGGTCACCTTTCCTCACACTCAGTGGCCTCAGTTTCCCAAAGTCAGAGGCACTCGTGGACAGGGAGCTGAGGGAATTCAGGTTCACAGGGAAATGAGGAAATTCAGGTTCACAGGGAGCTGAAGAAATTCAGTTTTACAGGGAAATAAGGGAATTCAGTTTACAGGGAGCCAAGGAAATCACACAAATTCTCCTCAGTGCAGGGATTGTGGCAGGCGCGGAGCTGAGAGGAAAATGAGAAGCGAAGAAATCCCCAAACAGACAGAAACAGGGAAAACAAAGCACGTGCAGCAGGAGAGAGAAGTGGATTTGTTCATCCTAAGAATGTTCAAGGGAAATCTGATCACAGCCCTGCGAGTTTTCCAGCAGGAAAAAGGAGAACGGATTTAGGTTGGGTGTAGTTCTCCCCATAAAAGAGCAAATTATTTGGATTTGTTTGAAATTAGAGTCACAGAATTGTTGAAATTAAAGTCACAGAATCCCAGACTGGTTTGGGTTGGAAGGGAACTCAAAGCTCATCCAGTTTTAACCCCGTGCTTTGGGCAGGGACACCTTCCACGAGGTCAGGTCACTCCAAGTTCCATCCAAGCCTTGGAGAATTACAAAGAGAATTCAACGAACTGAATTTCCAATTTCTGGTCAAGGCAACACTCCAGCTCTCTACATCATTTCTCCTTCCTCTACTGCCAGTTCCCAATGAGGAAATTCCCTCTCATCCTTCACCCAATATCAGCCCAAACCATTTTGGATAAATGGAGGCAAAACCGACCCATTTTGAGCTGTTCTTTTCTCAGGTTCAACTTTCTGCTAACGAAACCGCTTTGTGGAATTGGTGACTGTTAACACAAATGTTTGCAACCTTATTTGTTCTGCAAGCCTGGTTGGTTTTGTTTTTTCTTTTTGTGTTGTTTTTTTTTTTTCTGGGTGGCCTGTTTAAGGTTTTCTTTGCACAAAACCCAGGGTGGTTTTGAATCTGCACAGAGCATCGGGGTTTCTCGTGCTTCATCTTCACAAAAGATCACAAAGAATCGCTTTGTGAAAAGGAAATGCCACCATGTAACCAGAGTTACTGCTAATGGTATTGAAAGTTTTCATTTTACACCCCCAGTGCCATTTTCTTCAGGTTTTTAGATGTTAAAGGATAGAATAGAATGATAATTTTTCTAATTTTGGAAATAACGTGAGACTAAACCCTTATGCAATCGGGTTTAGCTTTTGCAGAACAATTTTAAGGGCAGCACTGCACAATACACAAACCCCAGAACTCCCAAGATTCCTCAACGAGCCCTAAAATCACAGAATTTCCTCAGCTGGAAGAGATCCACAAGGATCATCCAATCCAAATCTCTCTTTCAGTGCCCTTTATACATCACTTATCGTTTGCTTTATCCCACCACTCTGCAAACCTGGTTTTGAGGCCTGGCAGCAGTTGGTTTGGTTCAGTTAGACCAAAATTCAAATTTACTCATTTATTAGCCACAAATTAGTAATAACAACACCAGAATTATCCTTCTGACACCCTCGCTAACTTACAGCAAAAACTGCAATAAGTGTTCACTTAATTACTATAATAAGTGTATTAATTTAATTAATTTCACCAAGATTTTTGTAGCCTCGTGTTCAGTGTGTCAAGAATTCAGGGCCAGGATTTCTACAACGCAAAGCAAAAGCAGCCAAACCACATGAAAAAGTTACCAGCTCTACTGAAGAACGTTGGTAAAACTGCAATATTGCAAAATATATTGGTAACTGAGATTGCATTCATCTGCCATGTGCTGGAAAATGCATTTTTTTTGTATTTTATTGTATTTTCTACACGACTCTGCTCATTGTTTCGAGGTGAGGCAGGCAAACAGTCGTAACCCTTATTTTATTTTTTTTCTGCTAATAGTTTCAGGGGGGAAAGAAGTTCAGAAAAAAGCAAAATAGGTCCCATTCTGAAACCACAGCAGTTTCAGCAGTTACCCAAGTGGTGCACCCAAACCACCGAGGACTCACTTCAGCAAAAAGAGATGATGAACAAAATGGTTTACCACAGCAAGTGCTGTTACTTACAGTGAACTCCACCCATACAAAGGGTTTATCTAATTTCATAGCCCGCAGCCAGCTCGAGTTTGGAGGGCTGAAATCTGTATTTCAAAGCGACTCTAACCTCGCTGCGAGGATGCAAACAAAAAAATTTCACCTTACTGAATAATTAGAATTGATAACTAAGTGAAATTAATTAGAGTTTTCTCAATATTCTGTATTTCTGGGCCTGACTCTGTGTTTGGAGGAGGATTTTGCTGAATGATGAGCAGCAGAGTTTTTTCTGCTTTTGGAGCTTGCATGGATCATGCTCATGGGAAAAACGGGACAGAGTTGAAATGGCACAAATTTAAACTTTCACTAAACAAGGGCTCCTTTCCAAGAAACTTTCTAAGGTGAAAAATATCCTTTAAGAAGTCAGAGGATGAGGAGGAATAGGGTGAGTTGAGTCCATATCTGTGATTATATCTGAATACACAATCCCAGGATTTCCACTCTCTTGTCTTCCACATGGCAGAAGTGCCTCCAGCCCATACTTCTCTTGGCATTTTCCCAAATTTACATCTCATTCCCAATGTTTTCCACCATTCTGTTGGATTATCCACCCCCCTCAGTGATGCAGAGTAAAAATAAAATGAATTTTACAAATTCACAAGAAAATGATTGCTGGTTTTCAAACTGTGCCTGAAGGTTTGTTACCTTAAACCAAATTTTCTCAAGAATACTTGGAGGTCTTTGTCTTCAACAAAGGGGATATTTCTGGGCTGCAATTCAAACTCAACTATTTGGTGAATTTTAAACTCAACTATTTGATGAATTTCAAATTTGATGAATTTCAAACTCAACCATTGGGTGATAATATTCTTTGCAAAAAACCACATTTTTAGTAACAGAAGGGCATTTTCCCATGCAAAACCACCTCTGTTTTTGCTTAATATTTGCAAAATTTGCACCTGGAGCTCGCTGAAAAACTTTAGCTCGAGAGAAATATTCTGCCAGTGCACAAACTTCTCGAAAGCTGAGAAATCGTTACACATTCAGCCCAACAACCTGCTCTGGAACAGCTTCTGAACAACCTCTTTGGGTACTGAAATATCTTTGCTCAACATAAACAAGAGAATCAAAGCGTGAATGGAATTTTTAGTTTGTGGCCAGGCAGGTGCTCCACCCATGAGTCATTTATCCTACACAACAAGGGATGCCTGCACTCTAATGCAACTGTCAGCTCTTGTAGAAAGGATGAAAAATTAAAAAAAAAAATACTTTTCCTGTCAGTCATAACTTTGAGGCTGATTTTCTCACTCTCGGTTGCTGATGAGGAGAAAAAATAAAAGTAAACAGTGGTACTGAGTAACTCTGGGTGCTTTTAGAAGTTCTAAGGAAGCAGGTGTGAGGTGTCATGCAGAAATAAACATCCCAACACTGCTGGCATCTCACAGTGAGTCAAGAATAAAACTCTAAAATGCTCTAGACCGAGTGATTGATCCCCACAACTCCAATAAATCAACATAATTTAGACTTAAATTTAAATTAAACCAAGGGAATTATTTTACAGTATTTTTTTTTCTGATGAACACAATCCTTTCTTTGGTTCCTGGCTCCTGATTACATCCATGATGCCTAAACGTGGTTTCTTTCTTTTAAAATTTATCAGACTAAATACACAGAGCAAAGTTCTAGGCAAATCCTGGTGACAGTCCAAAAAAAATCCACAAAAACATGATTTGTTTGAACACTAAGGATTGATAAGGCATCATTTTCTTTCAAGAACTGAACTCAGTAAATGCACAAGACAACACACTCAGACTTTGGCCTGCATTTTTAAGCAAGACACTGAACAAGTTGCAAAGTTTTAATTTTGATCTGTTTGAGACACTGAAGACACAGCTCAGGCAAACAAACTTCTCAAATATGTCCAGCTCCAAAAGCTTTCCTTCCCTCACTGCAAAAGTGTCAACACGAGGTCAATGTGAACTGACAGCGCTCCTGGGCTGCCTTGAAGAATGAAAAATAAGTCAAAAATTGCAGGAACAGCCAAAACATAAAATATTTTAAATTTAGAGAAGTGACACGTACGAGAAAGAACTATATTTATCGTTGACAAGAAGGAGGAGGAAGCACTGAACGCAAAGGAAGGAGCAGAAGCTGCAACAAACATCTCCTGCACTCCCTGAGCTGGGCCAGCAGCTGCTTGTGCACAGGAGGATTCTGAAACGGTTCCAGGGGTGCAAAAGACACCCCCCAAAGAGGGAATTAAAACTTTGAGTTGGAAATTTCGTGGAAATTTGGGATGTGTCTGCATAGGTGTGGTTATCTGGGTTATAAACTCACTGAAGCTGTGAGGTCAGAAGAGCTCTGTGAGGATCCCCCCTGGAACCACGAGCACTGAGTGGGCAAAACTTTATCTGCAATTCCTCCTGCAGCCTCCCTGCACCACAGGAGAGGACAAAGAGACGCTCTGAGACTTGGCTGGGAATGCATTTCCAACTTCTCCAGGGCTGACAGCAACCTTCTGCAACCACACATCCAAGGAAAGGCCAAGGATCCAACCCAAAATCGGGAATTGGTGTTTCTGTGGATGGTGGATTACAGAATCCAGCACAGCTACAAGTTTTCAGATTGGTTTGATAAACACAGTATCAAGATCCTGAAGACCTGTTAAGATCTTAAACCCTTGACCCCTTTTTATATTTTAAGCTACCAACAGGTTCAGATATCATTTCTCTTCATCAGCCAGCTGGCAAGATGAAAAAAACAGGAGTTGATCAGTCAGATTTTGCTTAAATCAGTCTTTTCTTTGATGGCAGCACAGGAAAATGCATCTAGCAGTCTTGCAATGAGTGATTTGGTGAAACACCAAACTCTACCCCTGACTGATTAAATTTATTATCAGTAACATCATTATTCTGCAATAATGTCTCATCACTCATATTAAAAACTGCACAAACCTTGGTGTTTGAGGGATCACGGTCATGCTTCCTAACCCAAACCAAGCTACTGTCCCCTCTATTTTTTCCAATATTCTGACATTTCCAAACTGCAACAATTAATAAAAGCACTGTGAGAACAAAAACTTGAGAAGGTTGACACGGGGGTGTTAACCACTAACCTCGAAAATGCCAATATTCAGTTGGCACCATAGACCAGAGTGACAAAAAATAAACGGACCACAAAACAAAGCTGAAGCTTTTTGTCAAACTCCCCATGTGCAGTCTAGAATAGTAATTTAGCAGTGTAATTTATTTTAATTTAATGTATTTCAAACAGCAGCTAAAGAGCTTCACTAATTTAGGACAGTCCATTATGCTCAAGTTCCTTTCTAAATAATTCTCTTAACTTGAAATATGGAATTCCACCAGGGATAAGCTTCCCCTGTCTGTAATTCCTCATAACTGAGCACATTGCTGCAGCAAGGTAAGAGTGCTGCCAAGGCAAGTCATAGAAACACAGAGAGTGCCAATTTGGAGATTTCGGGGTGACTTTTGCACAGAAGCCATTTGAAGCTATTGCCAGTTCTAGGGTTCTCCACACACCCTGAAATTTGGGTACTTCACCCATCACTCCTGGAATCAGGATTAAGGCACAATCACGTGAATTCTGCATGTTGGATATGGAGCACAGGTCACTGAAAAGGCACTGAACCAACCCCTAAGGGGGCCTACAGGAACACTCAGGGGAAAAGCACAAGATGATGCTTTGGAATCCCCAGTGCTCTGGAGTTTCCAAAGATTTGGGGTTCCCAATGCTTTGGGGTCCCCGATGCTTTGGCATCCCCAACGCTTTGGGGTTCCTGACACTTTGGGGTTCCCAGTCCTTTGGAGTGAGTCCCCAATGTTTTGGGGTTCCTGACACTTTGGGGTTCCCAGTCCTTTGGACTGAGTCCCCAGTGCTTTGGGGTTCCTGATGCTTTGGAGTTCCCAATGCTCTGGAGTCCCCAGTTCTCTGGTATCCTCAATGCTTTGTAGTCCCCAGTGCTTTGGAGCTCCCAACGTTTTGGAGTTCCCAACACTTTGGGGTTCCCAACACTTTGGAGTTTCCAATGCTTTGGAGTCCCCAATGCTTTGGAGTGAGTCCCCAATGCTTTGCGGTTCCCGATGCTTTGGGGTTCCCAACACTTTGGAGTCCCCAATGCTTTGGAGTTCCCAATACTTTGGAGTTCCTGATGCTTTGAAGTGAGTCCCCAATGCCTTAGAGCTCCCATGTTTTGGGGTTCCCACACAGCTCCCAAAGCATGACTGGGAACTGACTGAATCCCACAATTTGGTGTGCCCAGCCCCATTGGAAGCCAGGTCACACACACCACCTGCCATGGTGCTCACAGGAGACTCAGAGGTGTCCTTATCACTCTCTACAACCTCCTGAAAGGTGGTTATGGTCAGGTGGGGTCAGTCTCCTTCTCCAGGCAGCAGCTGCAGAATGAGAGCACACAGCCTCAAGCTGCACCAAGGGAAATACGGGTTGGATATCAAGAAAAAGTTCTTTACAGAAAGGGTGATAAAGCACTGGAATGGGCTGCATGGGGAGGCATGGAGTCACCATCCCTGGATGTGTTTAACAAAGATTGGATGTGGTGCTTGGTGCCGTGGTTTAGTTGAGGTGTTGGGCATGGGTTGGACTGGAAGATCCTGAAGTTCTCTTCCAACCTGGTGACTTGGGATCAAGAATCACAGATTCTGTGCTTACTGGATGGGGAAGGAACCCTCATGTCTGAAAGGGGGCACAAGAAGCAGATCTGGCACCACAGCTCAGCGCCTGTGCCTTCTCCTCCCATCCCCAATGCCCAGCACCACCATGGCAGGGCAATTTCTGTAACAGGAGAGGTCAAGCATTGCTCATCCTCCCTGGAGTCCTTCAGGAGCTGGAGGGGCTGCCAAGGAGCCCAGAACACAGCGAGCCGTGTGTCAGATGCTTGTCAGTAGTGGTTAATCTCGCTGATTAGGAGCGCAGCGATAACCGCAATGTGGAATACATGGGGCTGAGCTGAAAGGAAGTGGTAAGGGTGGGGCAAGAGCACCAGGTCCCACGATCAAAGCACCCCGAGCATTGAATGTTTCTTACAACCCAATCACTGACACCCACACGGCAGCTTCCTGTACTTTTTAAATAAAAAAAAAAAAAAAAAAAAAGAAAGAAAGAGAAAAAAAAAAATCTGTTTCTCTCTTTCTGTAATCAACAACTTTTACCTAGAAACTAGTTAGCGGTGAACTCGGACTGATTTCGATCTGCAGCTTGCAGCAGAAAACATAATTTTTATTCTGTGAGAACCTACAAGAGCCATTTTAACTGACAGGTTTCAGTCTACCAGTTCTTTCGGGCTTTTTTTATCCTTAATTACACAGAAGCCCATAAACCCTGAGAACCTGCATTAAGAAATGTAAAGCAACCAGTGGTTTGGTAGTGTTGCACACCACAGAAAATAAAATATATCAATAAATCTGCAAAACTCAGCCATGTTTTAGCAGAGTTTGAGAAAATCATGTGCAGTGGAATGCAGATCCTTGTCACAGGGCACCTTTGAGATATTTTAGTATTCTTTGCTTTCTGTGTATCATAGCTCATTCTGCAAAGCACTGAAATGTCTTTGGTGCTTTTTGAGATTTATTTGAGATACAACATCAAGAAATGCACAAAAACCATTCCACTCCTGTCCAAAGAAACCTGCAAGCTCTCCAGGAGCACCTGGTGACCATCAAATGACTCCTGCCATGTCCTAGGGGAACCCTGTGAAACCCAAAGTCCAAGTAGAACATCAGGAACTTCATGGATGTGAACGCCTCCATGAAGAAAAAGAACACGCACACACACTCTTGGGGATTTTCATCAGAACAGTCTCGTCAGAAGAGATCAAGAGCTTTTTCTTGGCTGATCTTCCTCAACCTAAGGAGAATCTTCAACCAGGTATGGGACAGAGAGGGTGAATTTCCCAATCTTTCCATGAATTGGAGCTTTGAGGTACACAGGTACTACAGGAACACCTTCTCCTTGCTGTTCTCTGTTGGGATTCACTGAGTTATTGACCTTCCTCCAATTCTCTTTACAGATTCTGCACTTAACCTCTAAATAGTTACACTGAAAAAACCCTCAGTAGAGCATTTTACCATAAAACAAACACAAAATTGCTCTTGGACCAAGCAAGGATCAGATCAGGACTTGGATCTAAAAGATCTTGAAAGACTCTGGTCAAAAATAGAGTAAGCAAGAAGGAGAATTAGTTATGATGAACAGAACAAGCATAAGGCTGAGATTCTACCCAAGACTAATTCATTCTACCCAACTCTAATTAAATAATCTCATGATTGTCATGCCCTCTCTTAATCTCAGCTTTCAAGAAGGGAAAGATATGGATCTGAAGGGTGCCTAATCCATGGCACCAAAAAGGGTTTGCCTGAGAGCACCAACCAGAGCAGGCTATGAACTGAGCTACCTGCTGATCCATCCCAACTGCTCCTCGATGCTCCAGCCACGAAAAAGCCCAACCACCACCTAAAAACAAATCAATCAACCCATTTTCACTTTACAAGCAGCCAGCAAACAGGTCAGGATGTGCAGGACCAGAGCTGACGACCCACTGGCAGCAGCAGAGAAGTTTCTCTACGTGCTCTGTGAAGATTGTGTCAAGAGCCAGGACATGAGAGCAGCTCCCTGAACCACAAACTCCTTTTAGAGTCTTTCCAGGTCCATTTTTTGCTCTGACCATGGTACACAGAGCTCAGGGCCCAAAGGCTGTGTCAGGGCCAGTGCTCTACAACCCCCTCACAAAGGCCTTGGAGGTGGCACTGGAAGGCAGACAAAGTCACTCTGGTGACGACAGGCAGTTGGGAGGAGCTGTGGATTCCCTCGAAGGCAGAGAGGTGCTGCAGACAGATCTTGACAAAACGAGGGCTGGGCAATCCCCAACTGAACACATCAAGGGTTGGATTCTGCCCTGGAACAGAGCAGCACGGAAAGGCTGGGGAATGAGAGGCTGTGGGCCAGGCTGGAAAGGGATGTGGGGATCCTTGGCTGGTGGCAGTTGGGAATGAGCCACCAGTGTGCCCTGGTAGCCCAAAGTGTCACCGTGTCCTGGGGACAACAGGCTCAGCAGCACCAGCTGGGCAAGGGAGGGATTGTCCTGCTGTGCCCTGCACTGGGGTGGCCACACCTTGAGTGTTGTGGGCACTTTGGGCACCCCGAGATCAGGAGGATCTAAAGCTGTTGGAGAGTGGCCAAATGAGGGACACGGAGCTGGGGAAGGGTCTGAGGAGCAGCTCAGGGCTCTTGGCTTTTCAGCTGGAGCAGAGGAGACTGAGAGGAGACTCCTCAGGGGCTGAGGTGGAGGGGCAGGGGCTGAGCTCTGCTCTGGGACAGGGCCAGGAGCCCAGGGAACGGCTGGAGCTGGGTCAGGGCTTGGGATGGATCTTAGGGAAAGGTTCTTCTTTGCCCAGAGGGTGCTGGCACTGCCCAGGCTCCCCAGGGAATGGGCACCAGAGCTCCAGGAGTGTTTGGGCAGCGCTGCCAGGGGTGCACAGAGTTGGATTTTGGGGTGTCTGTGCAGGGCCAGGGGTTGGACTCCACAATCTTCGTGGGTCCTTCCCAGTTCAGGACATGCCATGATTTTTTAAATGCCTCCCTGATCCCGTGTCAACTCCAAGGGTTTGCTCTGCCTTTCTTTCCATGAAGGAATGAGCATTAAACCCAAACTTCTCATTCATCTGGACAAAACACAAAGCCACGGGCAAAGTGGCACCTGCAGCACATTTTGGTCCATCCAGGACATGGTGCAATCCCTCAGTGGATTTCAGACAACATGTGCAAGGCACAGCAAAAGCTTCACATCCAGCAAAGCACCAAATCAGGAAAAATCACAAACAATCCCTGGTGGAGCCTGTTTAGTTTCCACTATCACCTGCCTGGAGAATCAGCTGCATAATTTCCAACGCTCTGCAAAAGCATTTCTATTTTCCACTTGACTGCAGAGGTTTGAAGACGAGTAAAGCTTTCTTTTAGAGCTTCTTGCACCTCCCTACCAAAACAGAAGCAAACCACAAAAAACGCTTTTCAATATTAAAAACCCCCTCCAACAGAAAGAACAGTTTAACTAAAAAGAGCGTGAGCATGGAACAGAAAGGCCAATTACAGGTTTGTCTGGTAATAACTAACATTTATTCATCCTTCAGCAAGATCTTAATCAGCTACTTGTTTTTTAATTAAACAGACCAATGAGAAAGGTAAGAAGCAACGGAAGTTTCTTGTCTGTTGTTTGTTTGCTGAGCTCCTATTTCTAACACACATTTTCTGCCCGTATCTCTCGCTGCCATCACACTCTATTACTATATAATTTCTCATGCTTTAAGTAACCACTGAAGATTGCTTTAGTTGTGGAAGGAAGGGAGGAGTAGAGCTGCATAAAAACACGAGGCTCATTTGCTTTAAAAAAAACCTGTTGTTTCCTCCTCAGTCTATTTGATCATAACAACATTTGCTCTGGGTAGAGCAGTGGAACCTCACAAATATTGTATCCCCCTAGCAGGGGAGAAGAGATGCATTGAAATAATTTTTAACCAACTGATAAAAGGCTGAGTGCACGTGTCTAAATTAAAAACATATTAATAAAGCTGAATATTCACTAAATTCCTCAATAGGTACAAAAGAGAGACCCAGAAATCCAAAATGCCTCATGCAGGTGAGTCAATCCTCACCTTTGCTGCTACGATGACACTGCACTTGCTAAGAGTGATCGTGTTTCTAACAAGGAATAGAAAGAAACCACAAATGAGAAGCAACATGGGTATATTCAGTGTTTGTTTGAATCATCCTACTTTATATAGGCCCTGGAAACACTCAAATATTTTATGTAGGCTTCTTTTTGACATTCTCTGCTTGAAAACCAAATAAAGAAAAATAACATCACTGACAAATGAGATTCCCTTCAGCTTTTCTGTTTCTCCTTTTCTTCGTGTCTCTCCTAGTGGTTGGTATTTTCAATGTGTGGAGGTTTTTTTTAATTACTGAAAGCTCTTCAGTACCTCAAGAGCAGAAAATACACAAAGCAAACACGTAACAAACTGCTCCCAGGGTTTTTCCACAATCCTAAAGCATCTCCTGACAAGCTTGCATCAATGCTCACCTACAAAAAAAACTCATCTGCTGCTTTCAGAATTTCAGGGTGCACCATCACCTCTTTTGCACTGAAATCACAGCAACAGCAGCAAACTAATGCTGCTGCAATGGCCTGGTTGTAGTGAAATGGGATCTTCCACACCTTGGAGCAATTTATGGGATGGGTAATACTTTGGATACTTTGGTCATAGAAAGCATTTTTAACATTATCCAAGGAGTTTGGGATAAATAATAAAAGCAGCCAGATCAACAATATCCATCACAAACAGGCTGAGTGCTCTGCTCCAAAATGCAAAAAGGCAGAGAACCCACACTCTGAGGGAGACATTCACCATGGATCTGTTCTGTTTGTACTACATTTCCTAACACTGTGGATATTTAAAGATATTTGATGTTGATCCAAGTGTTCAGTGCAAATTTCTGTGCCTATCTATAAGCAGAACCCAGCTTTTGCTGGTTTTTTGAGCCAACTGAAAGTTCCTTCAGTATCAACTGAACTCTACCACTGCTGTTTAGAGGAGACTCGAAACTACCTGGCTTCAGTTCAGTTCTTTGAACAGTTTCACTGGCAGCTGAATTTCTCGAAAACAACCCCAGGGAGAGCAGAAGTTGAAGCTCCATTAAGAGAGATCTTATTTTCAATTAATGAGATTTATCTATCTCCCAGATTTCCATAAATAATGGGCTTGAAGCAGGAACAAAGCCGCATATTCAGGAAGTGTTTTCTGTTTAATTCATGCAGTAATGCATGCATCCAATGTAAGAATGATCCTACCTGGACAGAGAGAACAGGACAGGTCTGTCTGACCCTGTACCCTGTTCCTGTGAGTTTGTAGGGTCAGAGGCCTCAGGAAGAACATCAAAACAAGCTAAAGATTGACACACTGCCTTACTACTCAGCTACAAAGGAGTCAGAGCCAGTATTTTGGCTTTTGGGACACCCTGTTGTCCCTGTTTCTTCTGAGAGTTATCTAGAGGGTTTTTTTACATCCATTTAAACTTGTTTGCATTTACCATATTCTCTGGCAAACCTAGAAATAAACCCTAAATTTAGATCATTGTATAAAAACAAATCTCTTTATTTCGAAGGTGCCACTTACTAATCTTACATGTTGCCTATGTAGAAAATATAGATTTTTTTTTTCCCCACCCTGTTTTCTCCTGCCACATGTGATTTTACAGATCTGTCACAGCACTCTCTCATCATCTGTTTTCCAGTCTGAAGAGTTGTGGTCTGGTTTGATAACAATTTTACCGATTTACTGATAACTTCATCTCTTCCTCCATGGTTGAAATGTAAGACAGATAGCAGACTGTCAACTTGTTACATCCACTAACAACACTGTGAATTGAAAGAAGTGGTTTTTTAAAAGAAGAAAATCTCCTTACCACTGGGTGGCTTGGGTCGTGGAGGGATGTTTTTCTTGGGTGGCAACGCTGGTGTGTCTGATTTGCTTTTGAAAGGGTCCTCTGTGAATCCCACCCCTCCAAAAGAGGAGGCAAAGGGGTCTGAAGGTACTGACTACATGAGAAAAAAAAAAGAATTGATGCTCTTAATCACTTAAGTACTTCTAGAACTTTTAGTTCTGGCAAAAAGCTGATGATAAAATAAAAGGAAGTAAAACTCAACTCTTTACTATTTGGCAATGAGCAGTCATACCACAGGCTGACCTTTCCTCTGATAAACAGAACCTGGAAAAACACAGCAAACTGCACAAGGGAGAATTTCATTCCAAGTTTTTCCAAAATTACATGGACTTTTTAGCAAAACCTTAGAGATTATCTAAGAGTTTAATACTTCCTTTATTCAGGAATAGTGTTTAATGCTTCCTATATCCAGGAATATCCTGAATATCCCACATTCCTATAGGTTTTTCTAAAGGACTCTCCTACAGATTAAGAAGCACACAAGTATTATGCCACACAGGGAAATCTATCCCTGTGAAACGAAGAAAGAGGAATTTTGTGAGTAAAGGTAAAAATTACACTCAAACCTTTGCTAAAATTTCTACCTCAAGTCAGCCCCATCTTTTGAGGAAGGCTGTTGCCATCTAGTGGAGAATTAAAATTCTCCCCAAAACAGTAACAAAAATTTGGGAGAAAAAAAACCCACCAAGCAATGGAATTAGTCAAAGTTATAATAATAATTAAATAATAATAAATAATAAAATAAACCTATTTGTTTTTCACATACTCTGCAGTTCAGCATTAATGCAGAATCCAAGCAGGGAGTTGGGCACTGGTGTTAACTGCAAATTCCAAACTCCACCTAAGGAAAGCAACAGCAGATCAAGACCTTCCCAATTATCCTTTTTTTTTGTGTGTGTGTGTGTCCTGAACTTTCCTTCATCTGTTATTTCAAATGAACAGAAATTTCACATTTAAAACACTGATTGACTGTTAAGACTGGGATGGGTTTACAGTAAGGTTAATTTAATATATTTAGTGATGTTTTGCTAATGGTTAGACTGGATCTCAGACACTTTATCCAACCTAATTTTATGGTAAGTTTAGAAACAATTCAGGATACTATGAAATAACCAAGAAGCAAATTCCAGGAGTTAGAGGAGGGCTGGACACTGAAATATTTTTAATATCCACAACAACTACCTCTTCTTAAAAGTTCAAATTACAAGTTCATTTCTTTTCCTGCTCTGGTATTTGGAAATATTTGTGAAAAGTTTATTTATCCCTACTGAATCTACCAGTCTTAGTAACACTTTGCCATATTTGACATGGTTGGAAAATTTTTTGCTTTATAACTAGTGAGGCTGATTGGAAAAAAAAATGAACAAAATTTCCAATGTCAGGTGGAAAGTTACAATCACATCACACTTTTTTGAAGTGTCTGGACACACATTTTTAAAAGGACAATTGCTTTCCTTTTAGCCTTTACCTTTGACATCTGACTGAAGTCTGCAAATCCCTCACCACCACTGAAAGCACCACTTCCAAATGGATCCAGTGTTCCAAATGGATCTGGAACAAACACAGGGCAAAAAAAGTTATTTGAATAATAATTAATAATTACAAAGAATGTTGGTGGTGCCAAGATGAACAAAACCAGGCAAGTGATTAAAACACACCTGAATTTTGGCCTGCCATGAGATGTTAAAAGAGAATTCCACAAAATAGGTTTTCTACCAGTTTTTCAGTGGGAAATTAAGAAAAAAAGTGGCATATATAGTGCCACAAAGACACTCTTCATGAACTATAACGAGCCCATGATGCTTTTTGCCAACAGCTCACAAGGCTCTTTATTCTCAACTCTCATATTTGATTCTTCTTTCATAAAAAGACATTTCCTTATTCATCTTCATGTGAAAATGTTTATTTCTTACCTGGACCTTTTGAAGAGATACTGGAAGATGTAAAGGGATCAGTGCTTTCAAAAGGGTCAGGCTAAATAAGAACAAATATACAGAATTATTTTTCTGCTGGAATGGGCACTTTTTATGCCTATGAAAATCCCTGCTTTAAGCCAAATTATTTCCAATTTCCACTCTATTCAGTGGACAGAGTAGGATAAAATCTACTGATGACATGAAATTTATATTATTAGTGCATTTGGCTATTGATAGGCTTGAACACAACACCAGGTGAGAAAAACATCCCACTGAAATACAACCAACATTATTTATCAGGGCAAAACCTGAAAATACACCCAGAAGTGTTCAGTCTTTGGGCAGCAGAGACTGAATATTTGAATATTTGAGCCATGCATTTATATTATTATTAATTCAGAATCTGGATATTGATTCTTTTTAAACAGAAGGCATTTACAGCTGGTCTTCAGTTTGACAAGTCTGTTTTTATTGAAGTATAATCCTACAGTGAAGACAAATTAAACTTTTCAGTGACTGAAATTGGTGTTGGGAGCAGTTCCTCCATCTCATTCACTGTGTGACTGCACCAATCTATGGGATGGAGGGAATGGTGGGAATGAGGGGGTTCTGCTGGTTTGAAATTCCCAACAGAGAGAAAAAACATCCACTAACAAGGCACATTCACCACTGTTCATTCATGGAACCAGAGAGAGCTCTGCTGATTGTCTGAACAATCCACAGTTACATTTTAAGAACAAAATTAATGATATTTCATCAGTCAGGAGAAAAGGATTTTGTGTCATTTCACTCCTTTTAGCTTTCAGACAATAAGATTGTCAATAGTACAGAAATCTATGAAACGTAGATTTAAAAATTACTGACCTTTGAGGGTAAAGTGGGGGGTTTTGTGAATGGATCTGAGGTAAATGGGTCACTCTTCACCTGTTTCTTGAAGAAATCCTCAGGGGCAGAGCTACGAAATGGGTCACTTTCCTTGAAAGGATCTCCTCCAAAGGGATCTAGAAGGAGCATGAAAAGGTAAATAAAATGTAGCATAAAAATATTCTGTATCTGACCTCACTGATGTGATTTTTCATACACAAACACACATTGTTTTGGTAAATCTGATAAACTTCCAGATATCTCTTCCTCTACAGAGGGTATTTATTAAGTTTGAACATGATTATATGGAGCTTTCAGATTTAATCAAGAGTTCCACATTTCTCATTAACACATGGATTCTAAACAAACCCTGTCAGGTTTCTGTGTTCCCACATGCAAACCAAAAATCTGAAGCCAGGGAAATCTTTGTGCTTCCTTTGTGTTTGCAAATATTTGTTTTTGGCTACAAATTGCTCACACCTCATCTGTCCTGTTATTAAAAAGGGTAATTACCTGCTGGAGCAGGGGGCTGTTCTGCAAAAGGATCATGCTGGAATGGGTCACCTGCACAGAAGAGAAAAATAATTTATTTTATTTGCAATTTAGCGAGATGATAAAAATGTGTGAAAAGATAATTTACTCAACAATTGGTCTTCAAGGTCTCAGGTAAGAACTCATCACTTACTGCCTTTGAAGGGGTCTGCTCCCTTAAATGGATCAGATTTGAAAGGATCTTCTGACTGGAATGGGTCTGTATGCAATTCTTGGGTATTATTGGTAAACATCAAAGCTTTGTTCTTAAACGGATCATCCTAAAAATTGAGAGGAGAAACATCACAGCAACTCATGATGATAAAAACACTCAGTTACCCATTTATGCTATCTTGGTTCCTGTTTAACAATCTTCAAAATGACTTCCTAAAAACCTTTCTGAATATGTGACTTCTAAGTAGAAGTGATTACACAGCAGAAGGAAATGTGTAGCCCAAGGCTACGCAGAACATCAAAAGATAACAGCACAAATAGAAATTAAATGTTAAACTGCTGCCCACATTAACATATTCAACTCTCAAACACTTAAAATAACAAAAGCAAACCAAGATCAAACATCAAACTATCAAAAAATTCTTTCCCCCACTATTTCAGGTAAGACATTCATTTAAAAGGAAAGGATACATAAATAATATGTGGACTACAAAAAATTACTACACAGTGGGCAGATATCAGATTGCTTCTTGTGAACTCATCTTTGAGCTTAAAGCTCCAAATCCTGATTTCCCACGATAAAAGCACTTGGTGCAGGAAGAGTCACCCCAACATTCTGATGACAAGAGGTTTCTCAGCAGAGGCCAAATCTAAAGTTTGCCAAGTTGCAGAAAAAACTCTGCGTGAACAAGCAGCAAACTGAAGTTATGAAACCTCTTCATGGTGTTCATTTCCATTTTCCTGGCTTGGGTCTGGTTTGGGGTCTCTGAAGAAACCCCAAATGCAGGCAGCACCTGCAGAATTCCAGGGATAATCAGAACCATTTCATCCCAAAGGAAGGAATACCCAGAACACCCACTGCCACTGCCCCCAGCACCAGAAAGAAATGGGATTTCCTTCATCCCTTCACGAGATGCAAATGAAAATATCTTCATTAATACTTCTCAGAACAGGGGGAGGGAGATGGGGAGAGAAGGAAGAGGAAGGAAGAATTGAGAAACAGGAAAGTGGCACAATGGTTCAAAAAATTGCTGCCAACACAGACTGGTGCCTTCTGCCAGTAAGTGACTCCTGCGTTTTGCAAGGAAGTGAAACATTTGGAAGTTTTCACTGGAAATTAAATATATTTATGCAAACCATGCATGCAGAGAAACAATGTACTGAAATGTTTTAAGACCTTTAAGTCCATGTTTCTTAATTTACTGTCCTTTTTTATCTACAGTTTTCTTCTTCTGAGCAGTACAGAGCAAGTGTGAAGCATGGCATAAAGACCATGCCCAGTGAATATTTAATAACACTAAATATTTAATATTTATATTTATATTTTTTTTTTTTTTTTTTTTTTTTTAATTTAAACTTATTCCTTTTCTTTTTTTTTTTTTTTTTTTATTGTATTATTTATACATTTACATATATTATAAATAATATACAATATAAATTAATGAATATCTTTATTTATATTTATATTTACTACTAAATATTTATATATTTGACTTCATACTAAATCCACAGCAAATACTGTGCTTACAAGGGTAAACATTTCCATAACAAGGAAGGGCCACATAGATGTGCAAGCAGAATCAAGCAAGTATGCAACTTTTATGTTGTCTCATTTAAGACAAGAAATAGGCTTTAAAAAAAAAGAAGATTCTTGTGATTTAGAGGATTATTTAATACCCAAATCAACAGTAGAGATGCCCTAAAGAAATTGACTCGAAAAATGTGTAAGAACTTGAAAGATTCTATGATTTGGGAAAAATTGATTGAAAAAAAACCATAATAAATGAGAAAGATGATGCTGGAATTATTTATGCAAAAGAGAACCATCCTTTCAGAAAGGGAAAATGGTTTTTACTGAGATGTGTAATAAATACAGCTCACTGCAAAGGAGAAATTTGTGGAGCTTCTTTTGGAGATAAGAAGGAAATATGTGATAAAGGGAAAGTTTCACTTTGGTGAAGTGAACAATGTGCAAGAAAAAACAAAACACTTGAACTGGAAATAAAGCCCCACCTCTGTCCTGAGACTGAACATGTGACTGGTCACAAATCCACAAAACCATGCCCCAAATCCCAACAAAACAACCACTTCACATTAGGTGCAAATCAGAAGCTTCATCAGTGTCAAACACACCAAACAAGAGAATTTTTTTTCTTTACCACAGCTCCATAATTGCCTCTTTCTGTGTGCCCAAGGCCTTCACTCATGTCTGCTAAATTGGTGAGACTCCCTCCATGGATGCCATTGAGAGCTTCATTGTATTCCTCAATGCTCTTATTCACTTCCTGATGGCTCTCTTGCAGCTGAGAGAGTTTACTTCTTGCCTGAGAAGGGAAAAAATGCTTTGGAATGTTACACACTCAACAACACCATCATTCTTAGAGTCTTCTGAAACGCTGGTGCCAGGCAGTTGCATTTTATTCCTGAAAGAATTGAATGTTTTCTGAGTTAAACTGGGAATTAACCTACGAGGCACCAGTCAAAATTACTTATTTCACTAATTCACTTTTTCCTCCTCTGAAAAAGAATTTTTTCTAGGCAATGTTTTTGTTCAAGAACCAAAAAATGTATGAACCACACTGAATACCTGGTTTATTTCTTCCTGGGTTGATTTTAAAGATTTGATTATTGTTTCAAGCTGCACTTTTCCAGCCTGGATACTCTGCTCTAGCTGAGTCTCTTCTTGCTGGAGGCGATTCAGCTCTGCTTTTGCTCTATTAAGGTCATCTTCCTGTAATTTTAAATCTGATTCCTGAGACTGGATCTGCATTTTTAGTGATGAAATCTGAAACAACACAGCAGGAAAAGCAGAGGGACATTTGGAATAAATGGGATTTATTAAATTGTGAATTTATAATAAGTAATAGAAAGTGGTAAACTAACCTACCAACTACTATGGAAAATAGTAACAATTTAATCTAAAACCAAAATCCTTGATAAAAGCATTCAATAAAAGCAAGGAATACTATTTGAAATCAGAGAAATACCACACTAATTACAAAGGCAATCAAAAGATGTTTCCTAGATGTTTCCCTTCAGAACTTGGTTCCATTCAAATATTTATCAAGTAGTTTAAATCTGATTTTTAACTCTGGAAAGAGTTAAAATTACAGAGCTTTTATAACTTTCCTTACACACGTTTAATGTGACTTTCTCACAGAAAAAGTTTCAACTGATGCTTTTCCACCATCCTGTTAGGCTGAATAAATGTTGGATTAATTCTCTCCAGGGTTCCCTGGAGATCATCAGGTTCAACCCCCTCTTTATGACCATTATGGAAGGAATTTAGGATAGCAAAGTTCTCTCTTGGACCTCTGTATTTGTGTGGGAATTGGTATTTATGGTAAAAAGAAAGAAAAAAGAGAGAAAAAGAGAGAATTCCTTTTCCCTTCCCCTTTTCCTTCCCTTTTCCCTTCCCTTTCCCTTCCCTTTTCCCTTCCCCTTTCCCTTCCCCTTCCTTCCCCTTTTTCCCCTTTCCTTCCCTTCCCTTTTCCCCCTTTCCCTTCCCTTCCCTTTTCCCTTCCCCTTTCCCCTTCCCCTCCCCTTCCCTTCCCTTTTCCCTCCCCTTCCCCCCTTCCCCTTTCCCTTCCCTTCCCTTCCCCTCCCCTCCCCTTCCCCTTCCCCTCCCCTTTCCCTTCCCCTCCCCTTCCCTTCCCCTTCCCCTTCCCCTCCCCTTCCCCTTTCCCTTCCCTCTCTTTTTCCCTTCCCCTTTCCCCTTCCCTTTCCCCTTCCTCCTTCCCCTTCCCCCTTCCCCTTCCCCTTTCCCCTTCCCTTTCCCTTCCCTCTTTTCCCCTTCCCCTTTCCCTTCCCCTTTCCCCTTCCCTTTCCCCTTCCCCTTCCCCTTCCCCTTTCCTTCCCCCTTCCCCTTTCCCTTCCCTTTCCCCTTCCCTTCCCTTCCTTCCCCTTCCCTTCCCTTCCCTTTCCCCTTCCCTTTCCCTCCCTTTCCCCTTCCCCTTCCCACTTCCCTTTCCCTTCCCCTTTCCCCTTCCTTTCCCTTCCCCTTTCCTTCCCCTTTCCCTCTTCCCTTTCCCCTTTCCCTCTTCCCCTTTCCCCTTCCCTTTCCCCCTTCCCCTTTCCCCTTCCCTTTCCCCTTCCCTTCCCCTTCCTTCCCCTTCCCTTTCCCTTTCCCCTTTCCTTTCCCCTCCCCTTACCTGCA
>VKON01000196.1:0-44583 GCA_009741485.1 Malurus cyaneus samueli | reverse complement strand
AAAGGTTATTTATTAAATAAACAGAATTTCTCTCAAGACATAACACACTTGAGCATGTCCAGAATGAACATCCACTCACCACCTGTGTTTCCTCCTGGCATTTCTGCCTCACATCACTCAGCATATCCTTCAGTTTGGCTTTCTGCTGGTCCATCTCATCCAGGCGGTCTTGGGCGTCCTGTTTTTGAGCCTCCAGCTCTTGCAAGTTACTCGTTTCCCTGTCTAAATCATTTTGCAGTTCCTGCAGAGAAAATTGCAGTTTGTAACTCACATTTGCTGTTGTATTAAGGAAGGATCAGGCACAGTCAAAGAAATTAGCAAAATTCAAAATATTTTCTACATCATGTAGGCTGCACCCTGCATTGGCCTGTTTAGTTTTTGCAGGAACTTGTGTGGAAAATAGGAAATAAATCTATAAATAATAATGATAAATCTATAAATAATAATAAAACTATAAATAAATCTTTTTGCTCACAAGAAGACACAGAAGTGACACAGAGCACACAGCATCGAATTACCCGAATTATCAAATTATCAAATCACCAATATTCTCCAACAATGATTTCCTACAGTTTCAGTTAAGCACTAACAAAAAAGATATTTCCAACTGTTTATATATACTGTGCTTATATTGGCCAGCATCAGATGAAAGATTTCTGATGGAAAAGAATAAAATTAAATTCTTTCTGTATGTTAGAGGAAAATCCCAAGAAAGAAAGAATAACAGAGTGACAGAACAACAAAAAATGCTCAATTGCCATGTATGATTTAGATTAAAAACTATTAATGATAAACAGAGTTTTTACCTGAACTTCATTGGTTTTCTGTCTGATTGATTCTTCCTTTTCCCTAATGTCCTGCTCTAGGGAATATTTTTCTCTGTCAGATAAACAAGAACATGTATTTTGATTAGTTAAATAATATAACAAACGTGCAAAAATCAATTCAGTATTATTCTGGAAATATCATGCAGCCAAAAATACCAGCCCATGTATTCTTTAAAGGAAAAAAGGTGCATATGTATAAATTATTCTTTGAAAAATACCATCTGTGCCCATTATCAATCTTCTGAAATCACCTCTAGGGCATCACTAGGTCACCAATGACAGCAACAAATAATGACAAAATTATTAAAATAAGAGTAACTGATACATCAGCACTGTGATTTATTTTATAAAAAATATATCAATTATTACCTCTGCAGCTGAGCAATTTCCTGACTGATATCATCCAGCTCCTTCACCCCTGTGAATTCTCCTGATCCAACAGAACTTGCACTGTCCTGTTAAGAATGAAACAAAAGATTAAAATGTGATGTTGTAACAGAAACTCTTCCTTTAACAAAGCCTAAGGATGGATGTGGGATACAAAATCCTCATTAAATTTGTAAAATTCCATGAGAGACATGAAATTATTCTGCAACAAGCAGGGAACATGCCACACAATTCTGCCCTGAAACAGGAGAATTTGAATGTTCCTGTTTAACAGACAGGACAGTTGAACACACAGCAGTGAGGGGATGTGCACAGTGCCAACGAGGAAACTGCAGATTGTGGTAAAATTAAAATTCAAAACCTAAAATTCAGCTCTCCTACAGTCAATAGTAAAGTTTTCAATGGATTTAAAGAAATCACATTGTAATTCCAGTCTTCTTGAGCCTCAAATGAATGGCAATTTCTGCAATTATGCCCCATTTCCTGTAGGTCATTTCTACATTCATTCAGGGAAGATGCAGAGGGCATCCCCTGCCTTCAAGGTAAGAGAATCACTATCAGAAGCTGAAAAAAGAATGTCAGCATTAGGTACCAAATTGGTTGTTATTATAAAAATTATTGCTCTTGGAAAAAAACAACACTGTAGATGAGCAAAAGCTGCAGCACTAACTCACTGCTAGAGAGGGCAGGAGACCTGCAACTTTTATGCAGCTTTTTAAAAAGAACACAGAATTTGCTTGCTTCAATCACTTTGAGACTGCTGTGATAACCACAAAAGCTCGGCTTTATTAAATATTAAAAAACAAACAAGAACTTAACCAATAATCCAGAACCAGCAGAGTAAAATGTGACATTTTTGTGGAAACAATAGGTGAATATCCAGTTTAAATAGTTTAATTAAGTCTTCACTTTTGGGGGATTGGTTTTTTGGTAATATACCATTAATTAATCACAAGTAACAACAATACAGACTAATTCCTCAGGGCAGCAAATCACAAATCATTTTTACTGAATGCTAAGCAGGATCACAGCCAGGTGTCACCAACCATGACCATGAAATAAGTTCAAATGAGCTGCTGCACTGGTTAGGAGAAGAGTCACTGAACCAAGCTCACAGCATTTTATTTACAGTTTTTTATTATAGTTTATTTTATTTTAAAGCTAAAATACATAAATAGAATTTACACATTTTATCTTATGCTCAGAAAAAAATGGAAAAAAATTGCAATTAACTGCTAACAGCAGGAAGCTGAAGTAACCAAGATACATTTATTGCTCACAGCTGCAGAGAAATAATCCAGGAATAATTTCAACAGCACTGAGATGCCTATTCCAGAAATTTCCTGCCAAACACATCTGCAGTTGTGGAAGGAAGGAGGGAACATCACCAGGTTGGCAGCCAGCACTGGGCACTTCACCCTGCTGTGACATTATCACCATGCCAAGAGCAAGTGGCACAGAACTCAAGAGCAGACACAGGCAAAGGTGTAGAAATAAAAATTTTGGTTTTGGAAGTTACAAAAAGCATACATGGAAAAAAAAGTGCATTCCTTTTTTGGACATGGCAGTTACTCACACGCCGCATTTCTGTTAGGGCTGAGATCTCACTTCCTACAGGGGTCAAGTAACCTGACAGAGTCTATAGGAAAAATATATAGGAAAAACCTTAGGAGGACCACAGCAACAGCAATTATTAAATTATATTCAGAGTTCCAAAGGTTTCTGATGAGGGAGAACAAAAAAAAAAAGTAAAGAAAATACAATGTAATTTAGAAAAAAGGTGAATGCATTGACATGACAGAAGTGTTTCTTCATTTCAGTGTCAGAAATGCACTGACACGCTATGGAGGAGAGAAACAAAGCAGGGTCAGCAAAGCATCAGATGCTGCAGTAAAATGGTTTAGAAGTGATGGAGACAGGACCTGGGAAAGAATTCGGATTGAAAAAAGTCATAATAAATGAGAAAGATGGTGCTGGAATTATTTAAGCAAAAGAGAACCATCCTTTCAGAAAGGGAAAATGGTTTTTACTGAGATATGTAATAAATACAGCTCACTGTAAAGCAGAAATTTGGGGAGCTCCTTTTGGAAATAAGGAAATATCTGATAAAGGGAAAGTTTCACTTTCATGTGGACTGGCACGCCACAAAGGATGAATCCCAGAAATTAGGAAGTCATCACTCCTCATTTGGCCATTGAAAAATTTTATGTTTCCATGGGAAGAATTTAGTGCTGATCAGTCAGAGAGAGGCTGCTCAACCAGCAGCTGCCACAAACTCAACCTTCTCTCTGACAAAGGATTATTTTTTATGCAGGATTTTCTTTTTCAGCATTATTACTCCTTGGCTGATGGAATATTTCACTGCTTTTTAAAATGTCACAATAATTTTGTGAGAGGAGCTAAGAAACAATACTGGCAGTTCTTTACCATAATAAAAAAAATAAAATTCATACTCAGAGTACTTTTAAAACAGATAAATTCAGTTCTATCTACAATAAATCACTGCCTTACCTGGATGGGAGTGTTCCTCTCTGTGGGAGGGATCATATCTGGAGATAAAACCTGGGGAGGGTCAATTCCTTTGCTGACTTTCTGCTGGATGAGATACATGGCCAGTGCAAACTGGTCCTTGCTGAGCTTTCCCATCTGCCTCGTGTCTGCCAAAGCCCTGGTAAAAAATAAATCATATTTATAAACATGAAAATCTTATTTCTGCTCAACCAAAAAGCCCAAAATATATCCATAAATCCATGTACAATTTCCTTTACAATCATCCTCATCAGAGGTCACCTATTCTAGTTAAGAGTTCCATAAACATTTTTATTATATATGTACAAAATATATGCATTTTATTACATGTATTTGACTGTATAGTGTTACTCTGAGAAAATATTTGACCCCTGAAAATCATATATATACGTGAAATTTCCTTTTGAATCATCCTTTTGAATCAGAGGTTACTTCTTCTAGTTAGAGTTCCATAAACAGAGCAGTATTTTATTGCATATATTTGACTGCATAGTGTTACTCTGAGAAAATATTTGGAGCATTAGAACTTCAAAAGAAAATCACAATTCAGAGTGACCTATTGCCCCCTCTCCCAGAAAAGCCAAGAGTGTATTTATTTCTCCCTTCATTTTCCACACAGCCCATATTTTACAGTATGGGGACAAGCAAAAGAGGTTGGGTTATTTTTTTTTATTAATGTTAGGATCAAATTTTGAATCTAAAAAACACAGCTAGTAGGGAATTCTTACCATATATGAGCTAGGAGATTCTGAGACAGACCTGAATGCATAAAAATGTCCTTTACTTCCTGGCCACTCACAAACCCATCCATGTCTGTGTCCGTTTTTAAGAAAATTTCATCGTATCGTACTTTTTCAGACATTGGTACCACCCAATTGACAGCTGGCTGCAAAAGAAATTTCAAATTTCAAAAGAAAAACACTCTTTATGGACACACTGAGTATAAATGACATTATCCAGAGCTGGATGTGCTGAATATCTTCCATACTCCAGTTTGACTGGTAAATAAATATTTTCACTGCTTGTTTTAACTTCACATTTTCTTATCTGAATGAAAACACTGCTAAACAGCTATCCATCAGTTGAAAAGCATTAATTCTTTGGAAATTAATTAATTCATAAGACCCATCTAGGCTTATAAAGTCCTCATGCTAACAACGGGAGATTTAGAAGGAGATTAATGATTTCTTTGGTGTTAAAGAGATACACAAATAAAACTTTTTTTATGGTTTCTATGTTTTTATGGGGTTTTTTGCATGGTTTCGCTTTCCACACAAAGTGAAAATTCCTCGTAAGATTTGCTACCTCGTGGGCACTCTGATTAAAATCCACCTGATGTTTTTCTGTTCTTCCAAGCCTTTCCATTCTCATTTCACCCTCTCCACCCCAACGCCAGCGCTCGCACGCGAGGCAGAAAATCAAAAAGAGGATTTCTTTTCCCTCCAGCTCCCAGAGAGCTGGAAAATTAATTCACAAAATGACAAAAATCTGAAAAAAAAAGAGGTTTACCTGTGCTTGTTTGATGCTGTGCTTGGGAGATAAGTTCCCTATGCTGTTGAGGCTGCTGCCACTGCCGTGGGATGGGGTGGAACGAAGGCTGTCTTTGGGTGGAGGGCTGGCAGGGAGAACAGGGACTGCTCCAGGGAAAACCGGCGTCTTCTTTCTTTTAGAAGGTGGTATGAGAGAAGGGGGCAACTGTGAAGGAACTGACTCTTTCTCAAGAGCTCTATAAACCAAATGCATTGCCTGCAAAAGGCAAAAAGGTCAGGTAACGTTCACAATTATTAGAAAAAGCGACGAGATCTTCCTGTGTTAAGTCATTTATGTATCAGTAAAACAAAGACAGCGAGATTAGAGATGTAAACCAGAGCAAATAATTTGGAATGTAATTCCAACAAGTTCAATCTCGACACAGGAAAGATGGATTTGAGGAAGGTCATTTAATAGCTCCATGTGAACAATTTAGATTAGAATGGTCGAGTGCAGCAAAGAGAGCTGCAAAGCTCTTAAGAAAAAAAAAATGAGCTTTTTTTTTTGCTTTGATAGACAAGACTAAGATGTGAATTGAGAATTTAAAGCAACCTACCACAGCAAATTCATCCTTGTCCAGGTGACCATCTTTATCAATATCGCTGAGATCCCAGACCTACAGCAATTAAGATTAAAAATGATTTGCAGAGCAAGTTACACTTTAGGTAATTCTATATTAACATGCCTTCACTAAAGATTCCTAATAGATTTTGGTGAAGATCACATTGGTTTCATTACATCTATCTAAACATTTTCTGATGAAACAGGCTGAATTCTGAGTTTTCTGGCCACATTTTCTGATGAAACAGACTGAACCAGAGTTTTCTGACCACATGAATCACCACTGGCTCTGACAAATTCTGGCTGTAACACAGGCAGGTTTTTCACCTTTCTGTGATGCAATTACAGAGTCATGAAGATGACTAAAAGCATTCAGAGGTGGCTTTCAGGAATGGCCAGAGGGTGTGGGCAAGCAGATCATTGAAATTCATCAAAAGAAAGTTCAACAGAAAAGTCAATACATTTATAATTCTTATTCCATCCCTAGATATTTCTAATTCCTATTCCATTCCCAGACATTTCTAATTCCTATCCCATTCCCAGACATTTCTAATTCCTATTCCATTCCTAGGTGAGGAGGATTTTCTACTCAAAACTAAAACCCTGTGCAGTTCCCTCTGGCCCCCTGAATTTCCCGTGGGAGAGAATTTCAGCATTTATCAGCTTTAGTTCACTATTTGGTCAATGAAAATTGCAGAAGATTTAGAGGGATATATAACTTTGGGAACTCCACCACCAGTATTGTTTGATCACCAATATGACTTGGAGATAATTCAGCCTCAAGTCTTGGATTTTTGTCTGCTTTATTATGAGAATTCTGCTTCATCACTGGCCCCTTGACAAATTTAAGTTCCTTGATCAGTCCTTTGCCTATTTTCTCAGTCCCTCATCTCATCCACAAACTTTTCTGGAAGAGGCAAAAGCTTCCTGGATTTCTATTGTGGCAACAACAAGATAAAATCCAAAGCCTTTCAAGACTTTGCAATATTCAAGTATGGAATTAAAACAAATTGCAACAAATCATACTCCAAATTTGCAGATAATATAGAGCAAGAGGCTGTTCTTCCTGAAGAGATAAAATGTACTCACTCTCAAGCATATCAATATGCAAAGCATTAAAGAATGTGATTTAAATGGAGGCAGAAAAATATTTTCAGGTCTGCTTCCCTTGCAAATATGCAATGGATGCACTAAACTCAGAGCTTGGAAGTGTTTATAAATTCACATGGAAGAGAAAACAACTTGACAATTTGACAGCTACAATAAAGGAGGATGTTTTAAGGTATTCTCCTGTACAAATAGGGGATGGATTTAATGGCATGTCTAATAACTCTTATTTGTAAAAATGACAGAACAGCAGAATCTAATGTTCTAACAGCTATTACAGCTTAGGAAAGCTTTTTCTTGTCTTTAAACAATCAAAATCAAACTCCCAGCTCTTAAATGAAGAGATAGTGAAGCCAATCTATTCTAGGGCAGAAATTGCTACTCTTATTCTTGTATTTCTAAGTGGAAAACCTCAAAATCTTGATGTTCCTGCTTTCTAGCATGCACACGATGCAAAATCTCAGCCAAAACCTGATCCAAGTTGATAAATCACATTTTTAACACTGCAAGAAACATTTTTAACTTTTTAAACTACATTTTAATCCCATTTTTAACTACAAGAAGCTAAGTAAAAACCAGCTAAATCCAAACAGCTCACTTACCCTTCCGAGGATATCAAGAGGTAGCTTTGAATTCATCAGTACTGGTTTTACTTTGTCTCCTGAAAGTAAACCATTTACTGGCAAAAGGCTTTCAAAAATACCATCAAACTTTGCTTTTTCTTCCACCTAGTTGGTAAGAAATAGTCTGAATAAGTAAAAAAGTGTGTCTGTGTGAGTATTGACAATGAGATCTTGCAAGAAATTAAGACTGGTAAGCAAAGTATTCATCCTAAATTTCTGAGTTTTCTTGCAAGTGCCACTGTGCTGTATTTAAATGTAAACCCACGGAGAAAGCTTTAAAATTAAGCTCCTAAATCTAAGGTTATGACAGCTGAGAGATTTTACCATGCAGCAGAGAAGGTGTGCTTATGTTTTAAAGAAATTTTTATAAGCTCTGAAGAATTAAAACCTGTTCTTCCCAAATAATTTGCTTCCCACTTTAAACTATAAGTTTAAACTACAAGTTATTTTATTAAATTGCTTCCTTTTGGGAATGTTTGCATTTGAAAATTAATTAAATATAAATATCATCATATTTGCATCAAAAATTACTTTCTCCAAGCGATATCTATTGCTTGCATCACTGAATACTAATTAGAACAAGCTTTAAATTAATACTTCAGACTGGATTTGGTGAAATACTTTGCTGTTCCCAGCAGGGTTCCTTTATACAAACAAAGTGCCTAATTGTAGGATTCTGGAAAAAATCCAGGCAGAAGATTAAAATTCATTGTCTTCAAAACATCACACCAGGGGTGGTTCAGAGGGTTGTTTAATTTTCTTGCACACATAAAACTATACCTGGGTGTTCTCTGTCATGCAAGATTCTGCACAGAAAGGGAGGATTTCTGAGATAGGAAATACAATTTGATACAAAATTCTCTCATTGGGAAAATTCCACACAAGGAAAGCATTTACTTTTAAAAAATTTGATGGAATGTGTTATTTTTTACACTTACCCTAACAGCCCAGTGAGTCTCTGTTGAGGGTGGTGTGATCAACAAAGGACTGCTAGAGTCATGCTGAAAATTAGAGAATTCTTTATTTTTATAGATATAATTATATATAATATAAAAATATATAAATACACACTTCTGCCTCCAATACTTACTAATTGCATGAAGTTAGAGATGGTTATAGACATAAACCTTCTCTACACTGAGGAAAACAGGCTGCACATGTAGCTCAGTAAAAATCCCACTCATTTTACAGCATTACAGTGCTTGGGTAAGGATATTCAGTACCCAAACATAAACCCAAAACAAGCAAAAGAGGTTCTGCAGGGCAAAACTTCAGCTGTGCCTTTCATCACCCACTCCTGTTGACCCAACCCCAAAATAACCTTTTTTTCTTTCTTTTTTTTATTCATAAATTCAGAGGTTTTCCATATCACCTTCCTGACCAAGCTGTCCTGAATTTGCATTGGTTTTGTAGTCCAGGTTGGGATGACAAAACTGTGGCAGCCCTGGCTGCTGTGTCCTAAAGAACAGAAGCCTCAGAACCACCACATTTACAAAATTAAAGATTATTCCGATGTTCCAACCAAAGCCTTAGCTCTCACCTAAAATATAACTGAATTTAGGAGGAAATTACTTACAAATTTAGGAGGTGGCACAGTCAAATTCAGACTGCTCAGGTTGACATCGTGGCCGTTCTGTGCACATGCTACGAGGCGCAAGGCGACATAGAAACCCTAAAAATAATTGCATTATTCATTAAAAAAACAGTTTAAATCACAAAAAAAAAGAGCCTACTTAGGATTTTTGCTAATACTGTGCAACTCAGTGAAAAAAAAAGCCAGATGTACGGCCCCATAGTGACAACTACCCCTTTGCTTTTAAAGATGAGTCAGGAAAAATTTCACAGTAACAGGAAACAAAGAGCAGGAAACTGGAAATTAGTTTTTATGAAGAACTCTTTCATAATTAAACTCCCACAATTTTCCTTAAAAATTAATAATGTTTTTAAAAAGTTTATCTGTATCTATAAGCAACTCGCTATTTGATAATTCAAGCCATTTTTAGTAATGCTAGATTTTTTCATGCAGGAAAGTTTTCTAAATTAAAATCATATTTTGTGTTTGTGACTCAGTGGCTGTGTATCTACATAGCACGCACACTGATTATTTACAAAACAAAAGAGATACAGAAAATTAGAACCAAACTTCTCCTGCAGCCTCACTGAGTAATAACACTTGGATTCATAACCAAGTGCTGGGGGAAAAAACTCATCTTGTAAACAAAAACTCAATTAGAAAAAGATAAAGATAACCACGAGTGGTATCAGGGTTTGATTTAAATAAAACTAATCGACATGAATAGTTCACTTACCTGTTTATCTAAGTATCCTTTACCCTCTGGGTCAGCCAAATCCCATATCTGTGGAGACACAAAATAAAAGCCATTGTGAATTTCAAATAAAACTTAATGCAGCTCAACTGTATGTCTTCCTAAAGTTTTCATTCCATTTTTGAGTTATGACATACGATGTTATCGAATTGTCGAGTTAACAACAAAAATGTTACACAAAAGACAATTCTTCTTTTTATATTTTTTCTTTCACTTAAAAAAGTGTACAGACAATTACTGCATCATCCAATTCCTTCAACTTACTTTTCCAAGGATGACATCAGAGAGACCTGATTTTTTAAGAAACAGCGCAGCTTCATTTGCCCCAACTCTCCCTGTGTATGTTGGATCTACCTGAAGGAAAAAAATTAACATTTAATTGAAACATGACTGCTGTGAAAGCAGAGTTCAGAAATGCAATGTCTCGCTTCTCTAAGTCAAAAGGAGTTGCACAAACTGCATCACCACTCAGAATTCATTAGCAATGCAATGGGGAAAAGAAAGAGAAGGAAATCTTGAGGAAGAAGAAACTGCACTTTATTTTTATTTTTTAAGAACGTACCTGTTTGTAATAAGTTTCATATATTGGATTCCCAGTAGAAAACTGAAACACAAGGGAGAAAACAGAATAAACAACAATGACAATTCACAGGACAGAAAATATTACACTTTGAGTATTATTTGTATCAAAAACCTAAAACAATGTGTCAATTTGCTGTTACAAACTGGACACTTGAAATTTAAATGTGGACAACAGTGATCCACCAACACCACAGGCAATTGTCACCTCTTAGAACTTCTCATTTATCAGGATTCCTGCCTCTCCTCACACTTTTACTTAACTATAATGTAATAAGGTTTTGTGGAATAGATTTGAACTATTTGCTGAAGTATTTCAGATTACAAAGGCCCAGCTTTCAACACAAGGCTGACCTGGCTGCCTTCTGCACTGTATACATCCTTACAGAATATTTCCAGCAGAAAAATTATATAAACAGAGCCTTGTGCCTGTGTTAACGGATTTTCAGGATAGGATTTTAAACTGAAACAGAGTAGGAAAAAAAAAAAAGAAAGAAAATTAGAATGAATGGTAAATTAATAATCCTCACAGTTCCCTGAATATGCTGTTGGAGATTTCAGCTTAGTGTAGTCACAGCCTTGCATTTTCAGTGGACTAAACTGATTCCAGTCCCTCTTGCTGGCATTCCAAGCAGATGGGAACTGAAATGCCAAAAGATGCAGAAACCCCAAACGGAATCTTCTCTCTTGCCTCCCACAATTGCCACGTTCCAGCCCTGTGCAGGTTATCCCTCCACACTGCTCTCCTCAGCCTCCAACAGCAAAACCAATCCAGCCAAAAACAGGGCAGTGCTTAGGCCACCCAGAGGCCTTAAAAAGAAAGCAAAAAACAACCCAATAAAGAGTTTAATGAGCGAGATGCTGAGGTCAAAAGTCAAAAAACCTGCTTGGGACAGCTACTCTCCACCTCCAGGACAGCAGTCAGATTCCTGAAAAGAATTATTTCACACTAAATCCCATCACTATTATGTCCCTTCCCAAATGTCACCTTCTTCTTTGTCATCCTCATGGATTTCCAGATGTTCTGCCTACTCTGAGGGAAGGAAGGCAGGAACATGATGAAAGAAAAGACCAATGAAGAACATGAAAGTTTAATTTTACACCAAGAGAACCTTCTGGTGAGTTCACAATAAACACACCAAATCATAGTTTAAGGAACTACCCATAACTAAACTCTCTGAACCACTGACTCTCTGAAGGTTACAGCTCTATTTGAATAGAAAAATCCTGCATTTTCAGAACAATTTCCTAAGCATCTTATACATATTTCACTTACATGCAGCAAAATAAACTGCTGCATTTTCCAACATCAGCAGCCTCTGGAAGCTCTCACTCTTCCTGATGGTGGACAGGATTTCAGAAGAACGTTGTAACCATAACTCAGATATCTGACTGTTCTTTTTGCTATGTAAATGTTCAGTGCATATAAGCATTGTGTTCCTGTCCAAGCAGGAAACACATCATTCAAAGAAAAGGTGGAAGGAGGAAATTGCCTGAATAAAACCCAGCGTGTTTTCAGCCAACTATCACCAAACTGGGCACTTCTTTCTTATCAGAAAGCACAGACAAGACAGGCAACCAAATGGAAGCTCCTCTAACAGACACAACGAGTGACCTAGAGCAGGCAGAGACTGGACTCGTACCAAGATCCAGAGCAAACCTCTCCAGCAGCAGGACTGAATGATCTCATCCCAGCATCAAACATTCCTGTCACCCTCATTTGATATTGTCAGCCACGACTCGGAGCTGATTTACCTGGCAGAGGTGGCAGGAAGCCAGGGTGATGCGCTTCAATGCTGTGAAGTTTCTTCTACAGCAAATTATTCCCCCAAGTGCTGAGGGAAAGCACTTCAAGGATCAATTCTCTATTTGAGGAATTGTACAAAGATTCAGCGTCTCTGACCAATTTACCTAAATGACTGCACCTCTGTGATGAAGCAGACCAGACAAAATGGGTTCAAGAGATAAAAATAGCACAGCTCTCTATCTACCCATCACCACACGTGATGGCATCACTACCATTCAAGAGGATTCTGTAATTTGGTGACATCTGCTGATGAAGGACCTGCCCGAAACTGCCAAGGCTGGCAGGGACAAACATTTTGGAGGGTTCACAGCTGATGATGTCAAAGCATAACCTGTTAGAGAGGTTCAGGCTGACTAACAGTTTAACCACCCTACACCTGTTCTCTATTCCACAAAACACCATCTCCAACCAATGCTTTAGAACATCTCCCAAACAGACCATTCAGAGCCCTGGTGCCTTGTTGGTTAATTAATTTCCAAGCTGATTTCCTCTTCAGAAGTTCAAGCTTTGAGCCTGCACACTCATAGCAGATCCATACACTGTGATTGTTTGAGGTACACAGTGCACACTCACAGATTCTTCTCCAAGTCCCTTACTGGGAAAAAGGCAGGAGTAAGCTCCCGTCACCACAACAATTAATACACCCAGTTCTCTTTCCTGAGGTCATCTCGGGGTCACAAGGAGCTCTGGATCACATGAATAATTCTCCTTGGTGTCCCTCCTCTTTTAAATTTCTCTTTCAGCCCTGCTAGCCATAGCATGGGATAGCTGAAAATAGGGAGTGGAAAAGACACAAAAAAAGGTGTTCACAAAGACAAGAGCCAAAAGAAGGTTGCTGCTGCCCAAAAATGATCACCTTTGCCCTTACATTATCTCTCAAATATCCTGAGTTGTCTTAGAAGAGTGACCTACTGTCCTAATAGCTCTAACTCAACTCTCCAGAACCTCCTGAAGCTGCAGCATGAACAGGCTTTGCACAGTGGAAAAGACCACATCAAATGTAAGAAAATAAAGTTATTGAAGATAAACAACTGAAACCAGATTGAACTCCAAGAACTGATTTTACAGGCTTGCTCTTCAACTAGGTTTATGCATAGCCAAGTGGAACAAAGACAGCCAAATGTTAAATATAAATAGAATCAGAGAATCCCAGAATGGTTTGTGTTGGAAGGGATCTTAAAGATCATTAAGTTCCAACCTCTGCCATGGGCAGGGACACCTTCCACTGTCCCAGGTTGCTCCAAGCCCTGCCCAACCTGGCCCTGGACACTGCCAGGGCCTCACCACCCTCACAGGAAAGAATTTCTTCCTAAAATTATTATTATGATCAATGATTCATGCTAAAATTTTAAACGTTTTCATTTCAAACAGTTTAAGCTGCTTGAATTACCAATGCTGTTTGCAGCTCTTCATATGTTGGTATAAAAAAATTCTTATTTTACATCTTTCTGAATGGACAGGCCTCAATATTACAACATATGTACTCTGTCCTACTCCATCTAATTCCATTTCAGGCATTTACTCCAACACACATCTCCTTAGTAATCACAAAACTGAGGCTATTAAAAGAGGAAGTTTATTACTTGAAGGGAAATTCTGTTTACTGCCCTGATTACAGCTAGATTACTCTTGACAGTTCAATATAGGAAAACAAGTTTCAAAACTACAATGCTTCCATTGAATTGGTTGGAAAACGCTATAAAAATAACTGATATGTTTACAGAATGTGTTCCTTTATCCCCTTAAACATAACATTTCCTATCCACAAGAATATCATTGATGCCATCCTCTCAAATATCAATGAGCATTTAAACAACACAGAACCTGGATTTCTAGAGTAAATATTTGACAATTATTTGATTTTTACCAATGTATTAAATAGAAGTCTCACAACTACAAACTCTTTCACATCCAGAGTTTGACTCACATATTTTGCACCATGTTAGTCACTTGAAAAAATTTGAAAACAGTTTGTGTGCACATGGATGTTTTCAGATGTTTCTGGATATGTTCATTTAATTAAACAGATTGTTAATCAGGACTCCTGCCATTCAGAAGCTCAAAAGCAGTATATGTTCATAGTAAGACACACAGCAAGCAACACTATCAAAGCACCACGTAACTCCATCGAGAGACACATTTTCAGAGTATCCCAAATAAAAGATCATTATTAAAAGGAAATTGATATATTTAAATAATCTGAACTACTAACAGGAGTAATTCTCAATTCCTGACTGGCCTAGCCACAATGTGGAAAATAGTTTCAATTGCAAGGCATTGAGGGTAGTGGGGTGGTGTTGCTTTTCTTTTGCTTTAAAGCAAGTAAGTAAACTGATTGTCTTCACAGGGCTATGGAAAAAATAGCGATCACACTGCTTAGGCTTGAATTATTTGGGTGAGAAATCAATCAAAAAAAAAAAACAAACAACAAAAACTGTGCAACGAACAGAAATCAACCCAGAGATCCCAAGCATTCAAGCAGAGCTGGCAACAGCTCTCCCAGGGGTCAGGGACATGTGTCCCATGAACTCATCCCCTTCCTGATGGGCGAACACCTCCGGGGCTCATCCCCCAAACCCTTCCCGCTGTCCCCGCTCCTCTCACAGCCCCTGAACGCCCCGCACAGCCACGACACCCTGTCACAACAGCCCAGAGCTGCCAGCAGCATCAAACCCCCGGCACGGACAGGAAAACACGGGCGATGTGCGGAGCCCCAGCCCTGTCCCCCAAACCCCGGCCCGCGGTGATGCCGGTAATGCCGGCGGCTCGGGGTGGGGAAGCGCCGGGAGACCCTCAGCTCCTCCCCAGGGAGGCCTCCATGAGGGGACGGCTCCGGAGCACCTACAGCCCCACAGCAGCGCCCGGCCCGCTCCGGGACACGGCAGGAACACCGCCCTACCCGTGTCCCGCTCCCCGCGCGCCCCGACCTCATCCCCCGCGGGCCGAGCCCTTCCCGGCGCACGGCCCGCACCAACGCCAGTCGCACCCATCCGCAGCCGCTCACGGTGCAGCTCCTCACCGCTCCCCCGAGCCCGCCCGCCCGGCTGCCGGCGCTGAGGGCCGCGCGTCCCCCCTGCAGCCCGGTACTGTGGCTGAGGGGATGAGCGCGCCATCTCCTGCTGGCGGCCGCGGCCGGGCGGGGCGAGGGGCGGGAGGCGTGGCACGGCCGGGCCGGGCGGGGCTGAGGCTGAGGCGGCGGCGGCTCGGGAGGTGTGGGAGACCGGCCGCGGTATTATCGGGGCTCGGCAGGCGCTCCGAGCCCGCTGTTAGCGCTCCACAGAGCCACTGGATCGTGGGTAACGGAAATGAAAGGAGAAGGAAGTGTCTTTACAAACGGACTCGGGCTCTGGGGTGAGATGAGGCTTAGGGCTGATACTAGGAGATAAAGAGGAGGCAATAGGAAGGATTTCCATGGGGGTTCCACCGTTTGACTTATCTAAACTACCAGAGCAGAGACACAGAGATGTAAACTGAAGGGGAGGGGGCGCAATTTATGATAGAAGCGGGGTTTTATCAGGCGTTTCGGGGAGCCTGTAACTTTCAAGTACCTCAGTCAATGGGGAAAGAAAGAGGGACCCGCGGCCGGGAAATTGGGATAAAAGGAGGCTGTGTCCTCTATGAATTTGAGAGACCCCATGAGAAATGCCCATAACCTCTCCCTTTATTCATGAATAAAGTTGCGGGACTCCTCTGTCTCCTTTTTGGACATAAACCTCTGGTGCTTGTGGATTAATTTTCCTTACAGAAAACACCTCAGAGCATTGAGAGCGATCACCGCCGTGTCAGCCGCACCGGAGCGCTGAGTGCCACGTCTATCGTTCCTTAAACGCCTCCAGGGATGGGGATTCCACCACCACCACCTCTCTGGGAAGTCACAAAATCCCCAAAAAGTGCGAGATTTGATGGATCGCAGTGGGTCAGCTTGTCCCGGTTCCAGCAGGGCCATCCCAGAGCCTGGCACAGAATTGTGTCCACACAGTTCTGGGATATCTCCAGGGAGGGATTGCAAGCTGTTCCAGTGCTCCATCACTTCACCGTAAAGTTCTTTCTCATATTCAGGTGGAACTTCTTGGGCACCAGGTTCTTGTCCCATTACTGGGCCCACAGAGCAGAGTCCGGTCCATTCTCGGAGCCCTCCCTGCATTTAGGAACAGAAAAGGATGAGATCTTCTCTCAGCCTCTCCTCTCAAGGCTGAACAGCCCCAGCTCCCTCCATTCCTCCTTTCCTCCAGTCCCTTGATCAACTTCATATCTCAACCCTGTCATCTACTGAAGGTCCTTCATCCCCAATGAAGCTGCTCTAGTCTAGGATCAAATTTTTGACATCAAATACACCAATGTTAACAAACCCCTGAGTGCAGAGTGGAAATCCTAAGCAGCAGCCTGACCAAGGCTGGATCACTGTGACCATAAAACTAAATCAACAGGAATCCGTTCAGCAAAGAAAAGGTGCTGTGCAACTGTCGTTGTATTTCAGAGCTTTAGAAGTTCTTCACCCTGAAGCATGGCAAGAATTCTTTTACAGCTCTTGGCCAAGCAGAAGAATTTGACCCTTAAACCTAAGTCTTAGGAATTGCCTCGCAGCAGAATGGTAATGCTAGAAAGTACTAGAAAACTAATCCAGAAAAAAACAAAAAAAACTGGGCAGAATAAAAATGATCCATAGCACAAGCTCAATAGGTATATAATTATATTACAACTAGATGATGATGTTAGATAACCTAATGCCAAATTTCACTCTGACGCAGGAAGAATAAGTTTCACCAAGTCACTGGAAAGGACGCACGAGTGCAAAGGGCAGGTAATAACCTACAATATGTTGTTTCAGTGAGGGGTATTAACACAAATCCTGCTGTACAACTGGATTAATTCCCAGCTCACGCCAATAATTTGCAAATGAGGGGGAGAGGGTTGGTACAAATCCGCATTTATTGACCCCGGTGCATGATGGGGCTTGTAGTCGGCGCGCCCTGTGCTGGTGGCAGTAAACCTGCTTGGGATTGGATGGCGGTGCCAGTGCTCTCTGCGCGAAGCCAATCAATGGGCAGGATATTGGGGGGTGGCTGGCTCCCGGATACGGCCTCACATCGCCCGCTCTGGGCCGGGCACGGAGGAGCCGCCACCGCTTCGGGCCGGGCGGACCCGGTGCCGTCCGAGCCTGTCCCGCCCCAGCCCGTCCCAATCCCGGCCGTCCTGCCCCTTTCATCTCTGTCTCAGATGGCTGCGATCTCCCGGGCGCCCGTGGGCCGAGGGCAGGTGAGGCAGCGGCGCCTTTTGTCGCTCTGTACCTGGGCAGCCGCGGCCCGGGCCGGTGTTTGCGTCCTGTGTGGGGAGGGATCTGTACAACCCCAGGTTGGGCCAGCTCTGCTGGCAGGGAACCCGCGACAGGATGAGAGGAAAGTCTTAAGCTGTGCCAGGTGAGGTTTGCGTTGGACATCAAAATTTCTTCACAGAAAGGGTGGTCAAACATTAGAAGGGGCTGCCTGTAGAATCACCATCCCTGGAGATGTTTAATGAAAGAGTGGATGTGGCTCTCAGAGCTTTGATCTTGATAAAGCCTTCTCAAGCATCAATCTGGTTGACAAGATGTGAGATCAGTCACAGGTTGGCTCGATGATGTCAGAATTCTTTTCCAACGCCGGTGACTCTGTGATTGTTGGCAGGTCCACAGCCATGTCCCCCGCTGGACCAGCACCCTGAGACAGGACACAGAGCTGGAGAGCACCGGGAGAGCTCCATCCCGCCGGGGCCGGTTCTTGAAGGTGTGCGATGGAAACGCCGGTGGGACCCAGCGGTGCCAGATGCCGGGAGGGAACAGCCGTGGAGCCCCGAGCACTGCGGGCAGCGCCTCCCACGCCCGGCTGAGCTCGGTTCTGAGCAAAGTGGCACAACTGGAAAGCAAGATCATGAACCAAAAAAAGCACCTGGAACGGCAGAACACCGACTCGGGCCTGAAGCCTTCAGCTGAGGAGTGCTCCTCGTCTGCCTCTGGGCATGAGCGTGGTGCTAGGGGCAAGAAGTACTGGAAGAATTATGGTACCACCAGTGCCAATGGGACACGCAGGGATGCCTGTTCTGAGGAAGAGGAAAGCATCCAAAGCCTTAAAAAGAATGTTCTGGTTAAACAGCAGCTTGATTTGGATAGTGATGAAGAGGAAATGAGAGAATTGATGGAGAACTCTTTGGGTTTTTCCAGTGGAAGTGGGAAGCAGAAGGTTGTGGTAAGTGATGCTCAGCATGGTAGGAAAGTAAACATAAACTTTGCTGGATTATGTATTTTTATTAATGTTTTTATATACTCGTTGTAATTGGTTGGTCACTTTATTTAGATAACACGAGCAACTAAATTTTAAATTTGCATTTGTTTCTTGCTCTTGATAGGATTGAGTTTCACATCTTAACATCTCAAAATTCTCAGTTTTACCCACAATGATTTGTTTTCCCTTTGGCAATCTGCACATAACAGTGAAGTAACACATAAATCTCTTTTCCATGTTCTTCAAAAAGAGCAAGACCCCAGTTCCATCAGCAAGGCCTCCTCCACCTCATGAGGAAGTTTCACCAGCAGAATTATCTGAAGCATCTTCTTTTCACAACAAATACTCAGAGAAAAGTGGGTTTGGTAGAATTAAATCACCAGCACCTTCACCCACCAGCAGAAACCTGCCAGGACATACCATGAGATCTCGATTGTCTTCTTCCATGAAAAACAACACTGTAAAGATGTCTCCACCTAAAGCACGCTACATCAAGCAAAGGCAAGAATCCCTGGAAAGTGATACAAGTGAAATAAAGTCATTAGATGAGTTATTTTCAAAAGGAGCTGATGCAGAAGATCCAACCAGCAGCAGCTCAGAATGTAAGTTTTCTAAAATACTGTCTCAGTAGCCTCAGTATGAGTTGTACTGATAAATTCTCTTAACATAGGCAAATAGTCACTTTGAAAGTGAAATTTTACATAAATCAGCGCCCTATCAAAGGAATTATCTTGATCTGTTTCTTTTTTTCTAGTGCTAGGTTTATATTTTTCCTAGCTTTTGACTCAGTGGGTTCGTATTAATGATGCTGCCCTGATATCAAAACAATTACAACATTACAACATAATTTTCATGTACCAGTGGGTCAGAGTGAGAACAGCTGTAAATGAGGGGCAGCAACAATCTCTTGAACTTCAATCAGCAGATCAAAGGAGGAAATTTTAGGAGTTTCTGCAAAGTTAAAGAATCAGAGTGACTGATTGCTATTACTTTTTAGTACTAAATTAGGAAGGTAATAATGATTTTTTTCCATTTTTCTCACAGAAAAGTGCACTGTAATTTTCATGCCAATTCTCCTGTCGATGTGTCATTTGTTTGCAGCTTTCAGACTGAATGTCCTGAGCCTTGATGATTTGGCACCAGATATTACCAGTACAGCAGCAGAATTAAAGCAGAAAGTAAGTAGGAACTCCCCAGTAGAATATATTCCCAGTCTGCCTTTGTTTGGTGGAGTGTGAAGGTCTAAAAGAAATAATTTTACAGGGAAAAGACATCCAGGATACTCAAGAATCAAAGAAATATGTGAAAAAAGATATTTTGCTGGTGGAAGAGGACCAAGCTGCTCCTAAAAGGACCAGTGCAGTAACTGATGTGAGTGATTTTCCTGAAGAGGATGTTGAAAAAATCATCACTGAAGCTGAAATCTCTGAACATTTAAGTGGAGTTTCCTCCGATTTCCCAGCACACAAACAGGATTATCTTAATGAGGATGAGAGAACTTTTAATTCAGAATATTCTGAAGACTTTGAAACGTCTCTGTCTACAACAGACAGGGAATGTGAGAGCCACACTGGTTCTGGAGCACATTCACCTTCAGTGCCATCCCTGAGGGTCACCCAAGAGCAGCACAGCCACAGGCACCGTGTGACTGTCACAGAAACTGGGGTTCAGACAGCAGAGCCTCCATTCACCTACTGCTGGCCAAAGGGTGAGTTCAGCACAATTACTGCCCTGATCAGGCAGATTTTACACTTTTACATGTGCCAGCCCAGGCAGCCTTGAGAAGAGTTCATTTCAGTGCCAGCTTCCACTCATTGGCACTAAAAAAAAATTTTAAAGCTCAGCACTTTTATCTGCTGTCTACAGTAAAGATTGGCATTACAATATTCAATAAGAAGTTTTTTTTGCTTAAAAATACCCCCCACAGGTATGTAAAAAATCTTTTAAGCCCAACACTTGAATCTGCTGTCTACAGTAAAGATTGGCATTGAATACTGTAATAAGAAAGGGTTTTTTGCTTAAAAATACACCCTGCAGGTGTGTAAAGAAACTTTTAAGCCCAACACTTGAATCTGCTATCTACAGTAAAGATTGGCATTGAATATTGTGATAAGAAAGGGTTTTTTGCTTAAAAATACCCCCCACAGGACCCGTGGCTGGATGAGCAAGTGTTAGCAGCAGAGCTGATGACAGCATGAATAGGACTCTCAAATGGAATTCAATATTCTGATATCTTTACTGTTGTAAATAACAGCACTGATTGCTCATCACAGAGTGCTTTTGTATTGTATTTGTCTCTTGGGAAAGCATTATGGCCCCCCATGACAGGATCAGAAGGGAAATTTCACATCCTGAGGGGGAGCTCCTGCCTACACCTCTTTACTTAAAGGGAAAAGTGCTAAGAATGATCATTCCATAACCACTGGAGGAGAAAGTAGAAACCTGAGTGTGCTTGAAAACAGAAGCTTTCTTTGAATACAAAAGTCTCAGTTTTTACTCTGCCTAGGGTTAGGAAAGGCACCTTTGCAATGGTCATGTGAGCCTAAGAGTAAAAAAACTGTGGAGGCTGTAAAACATTTTTTACATGCAAAACATGTAAAACATGTAAAACTATGTCAACATTTTTTTTGGCTGACAGAATTGTCCCGTTAACTTTCTCCAGTGAATTCTCTCCAGGCTCTACAGTGGTTTCAGGGCACTGCTGTCCCAAGAAACTGCTGAAGAAGCACCAGGTGGTAGCACTAAAGCTCTCCACTCTCTCCTCAATAATTGTGATGTTGTCGTACGCACAGCAACCCCCTCAGCAGTGCTCACCCCTCCTGTTGGAACCAGCTACGTGGATCCGGTGCCAATCGCCAGTCATGTCATCAGCATGGATGCAGTAGAAGGTACTAAAAACAACTTTAATCTTCTTTTTCACTCTTTTTTCTGCACCTAAACCCAGCCTGGTTGATCCAGGCCTTGCTGCCTCACCACAGTCCTGTCTGTTTCTCACAGCCCTGACTGCGTACAGCCCCTCGGTTCTCGTTTTACAATCCATGTGCAAGCAGCACCTGATGCTGACCCAGCAGTTTGTAGAGAACCTTCACCACCTTCACACATCCCTGGTGGAGTCATTGGAGGATGAGAAGTTCCACTACCATACCCTGGAAGAGGCTAAAGAGGTATTTATGACAAAGCAGAGATTGAACATACATTCCTTTCCAAAAGTTGTGGTATTTTTAGCATATTTCTTTGCATATAATTAATTAATAGGTTTAGGAAAAAAAAAAGTCTTACTGGATGGCATAGTTTTCAAAGATTAAGGTTTCTGCTGTGGTATTTAGCTATCCTCAAATGAGCAGGGATCTCTCAGATGCTGCAACAAAAGCGGGTCATTTTCTGTTGCTGGTACAGAGAAGTGCAGGTATCTTGACATGAAAATTAGTTACTTCCTATTATTTAATAAATAATTACATAATATGCTTTCTTTATTAATAACTTTTTGTTTTTCAGTACATCAAGAATCACAAATCCCCACCTCTAACAATTGAACAAGCACTTGAAGAAATTCGGAGAGCCCAGGATAACTGCTTGGACAGTTACTGAACTTTAAGTAACATTTATATTTACACCTCTAAGGCTAAAACAAGATACTTTTCCAAGCTGCACAGATAAAAGGTTATAAACTATGTAGTGGAAGGATTTGTACAAATTGCTATGTTAGCATGAATTAGTACAAATTGCTAATTATTGTATATAATTTAGTTTTTTATACCTGAATTTTTTATTCGTGTATGCAGTACAAGGATAGGCAGGAACCTCCAGCCAATGTCAGCACAAAAGAAATCAGGACAACACTTCTCTGTAATGGAATGATAAATCATCATGGTGCACAGATTTATCCTGCAAATTGTGGCATCTGTGATCACATCTGTGATCGGGGCAGAAGTGAAAATCTGCAGTACAGCCCCCAGAAATGTGACCACAGAAGAAAATTACCATATCCTGACTTTAGTGCCATTATCCAAACAGTGTTTCTATGTAATCAGGCTTGTCAGATTACAACAAACCCAAACACAGCTCCCAGCTTGGAGTGTGTTAATTTAAATTAAGATAAATTACGAAAAAGAAGGCTTATAGTCAAGGTACAGGAATCCACTTACTCTGAGGTACCTTTTTATTTTAAAAAAAGTGTTTATTGGAAGGCAAAACAGTAACATTCACAAGTTGGTAACATACAGGTGGTGTATGCTGATTCACAGACAGGTACAGTTCCACAACTACAGTAGATCTAGAACAAACTGACATCCCACCCTATGAACTGAAATGGTTTGAAGAGGGTTTTTTGCAATACAAACAACTGGAAAAGGGAACTGCCACGCAGACCTGGGGAGTGGAAATGCAGTGTAAGGGCTAACAGCTCTAGCTGGTGGTCTCTGGAAACAGTTACAAAATGTTTGTTTCTGTTTTTCATTCTGATTACCTCAAGTTTCCAAGAACATCTCATCGATAGAAACGTGTTGAGCAGAGAAAATGGATTCTCTTCAATTGAACTAATCAGCTTTTATTAAAGGGTATATACAAAAATAGAAAAAGCTCCAAGACTTGTGTTCCGTTACAAAGCATCGCCCGGCCCTCAGAGCGCTGGGAAAGCCACCAAGAACTGCCCCTCATGTCCTGCCCCAGGGGTGGCTGCAGCAGCTCTGGCTGGGGCCTGGAGGTGGTGGAAGGTTCTAGAAGCTGGCACAGTGCTCAAGAGATCACCTGCACTGGAACTAGAGATGCTTCATTCCCCATTTAGACATTAGGATACACTGCTCAGCCATCAGTCTGACTTGATCCCAAGGCAGCACCCCTCCGCTTCAAATTAACCTTTAGAGAGAAATAAATACACATTATGGAACTAGAGAACATGCAAGCACATCAGATAATGTCTGTATTCCACAGGAATGAATGAATGAATGAATGAATTAATGAATTAATGTACAATCCTGCACCAGGAACAGCCTTACCAAAGTTTAATTCTACTGTAAAATGGGGAACTAATTAAAAAGCTTTTCAAGATAAATGGAAATTTAACTTGCTAGACATGTCATAGTAACAACAGGCCTTTTTGAAGCACTAATTGAAAAGTGTTGAAGTACATGTCATAGCTTTCCATTTTTCACCATAGTTTTAAAAGTAATTAATTTGTCACTTCCACCAGACCGTAATCCGGATTTCTACAAGTTTAATTTTTTTGTAGACGATGCAACACATCTTTCTTCAAAGAGTCTTATCTGGGTGGTGGAGGGGCTTGTGTTTCACACTTCACTGGAACAATGAGGAAAAGAGTTCCTACACATTCCACAGGTACCCAAATTGTTTTGTGGAACGAGGGTTCTGTTAATAAGGAATTTTTCCTTATGGGCTATAACTGATTGCACAGATCTAGAAGTGACATTTCATGGAGCGTGCCTGTTTTTTTTTCCTTTTAGCTGTTGCTAAATGCCAATGTTCAATGTGTCACAGGCTGTCTGCAAAAATCCATCATTTAGGTAATTGTCTTCATCTCTTGTAATGAACTCCACTTTTTGTGAACCCTTGCTGCACTACAGGGAATTTATTATCAGTTCTGGTTTTGGCACTCCACTAACTTTGTGACTGCTCCGAGTTTTTGTGGGGCAACATTTTAAGATGGAAGTGCAGGGAGTGGCTTACACAGAACACATTAATTAATATTTCAGAAATTAAAACACAACACAATGCTAGGTTAATCAGAGTACACCTCCACTTACCTGTTGTTTTACTGTATTGATTACATTAGAAGGAATTAAAGAGTTACTGATAATTTGATTTTACAAAAATCACCTTCAAATCCACACAGGTTTCTAAATTGCTGAGAAATGTTCACTTACATTCATCCCTGGCCTTCATGCGTGCGATAAAGGAGTAACTTTTATTTCTTCGATAGTTTTCGTAAGGGTCGTCCAATGCAACTCCCACTCCTTTGTACTGATCCCATTTGTCTCGGATATCTCCTCCTTTAATTGGATCCTGAATTCCTTGTTCCTTGGCTCCCAATCCACCAGATCCACTCCATCCTGCAGTGAGGACACAACATTGCAATCCTGTCACTGTTTTTTTTTTATTACCAGAATTGCGAAACAAACATGGATATTTTGGAAACAACCAAAGACAGCATTGGTTTGATAGAGCAGGATGGGAGCAGACAGCCTGAAACAACACCCAAACTGTCCCATTTCTTTCACAAGCATTAATAAGCAGAGATTCCAGGAGCTGACAGCAGCACTGTCCCTAAAAACTCTCAGGAGGGTAAGAGGAAAGGCAGCACAAGCCCAATCTGGTCAACCCTGCTGACCTGCAGTGCAGGGAGATTAACCACCTCAGGTAGGTCAGTTCTATCTGAGCCAAACTCGCATCCTGTCTCCTGTATCTTTCCCAGAAAGGCAACTATCACTGCTCCAGATTCTTACATCTCTGCATATCATTATGCAAACCTTGGAATGCCAAGGAATAATTCCTTATGAACATGCATTAATTAGTTGTATCTAAGGCTTCGGGTCTAATTTTGTTTCCTGGCTTGCATAAGATTCTACAACAGCATCTTACCCATTTTCACTAGCATTTGATGACCTTTATTTTCTTCTCCAAGTCTTGATTCTGGTATAGGAGGCCCAGAACTGGAGCCCAAACCAGCAGAAGAACTAAGAAGATAAGAAGAACAAATCAGGAACCAGGGATAATATTCTGACACAAAGCACAGTCAGTTCTGTTCTGTTAAGCATCAACACAAAACACAATTCCATCCACTCTCCTATTATTAAAGCCATTAGATAATTTACTGAGGTGCTAGAAACCTTCTCAGACAAGGGAAATAAACACTGTGCTCTTCCCAATGGAGCACTCAGGGAATGACTCCTGCTCCCAAGGAAGGTGCATGCAGACTTCACAGCTGCATGCTGTTTTGTTGAAATAAAAAGCCACCACAATTGAGGAATATTCTCTCTATAAACACACAGAGCAGATAAATTGTTTCTGTTTTCCATCATCTTTTCTGCTCTTTGTTGAAATGCTTCTCCCAGAATCACAGAATGAACCAGGCTGGGAGAGACCTTCAAGATTATTAAATCCAAACCATGGCCCAACACCTCATCAACCAAACCCTTGCACTGAGTGCCACATCCAGGGATGGTGACCCCACCACCACCTTCCTGGGCTGGCAATTCTAGGGTGTGATCACCCTTTCAGTGAAGAATTTTTTTTTAACGTCCAAACTAAACTTCCCATGGCGCAGCTTAAGGCTGTTCTTTCATTGTGTCGGTTGTTGCCTGGGTGAAGAGCCCGACCCCCACGTGCCCCCAACCACTTTTCACCATTGTTCAAACAGCCCCAGTGAAAGGAGAGCACCAGAGCAAAGCTTACGGAGGAGTGGGGCTGCGGGAGCGCGAGCGGCGCCGCCTTCCTGGCGAGTACGACTTGGACCTGGAGCGTGAGCGCGACCGCGAGCGGCTGTGAGAGGAGCGGGACCTGCTCCGGCTCCTGAAACGGAGAGCACACCAGTGAGCAGAGCAGCACCACAGTTCCTGGGCTCAGCATTGAGGGTTGGGTTTTACCCACTCCCCAATTCCTGAGATCAGCCCCTCTGAGCCTTACCTGGACTGCGAGCGGGAGTAGGATCGCGATCGGGAGCAAGAGCGAGAGCGCGATCTCGAGTAGGAGCCCGATGATTTTGAGGATCGGGAGTTAGACCGGGAAGATGAACGACCTCGGCTTTTAGACCGGCTTCGAGACCGAGATGGCCCACTGCAGAGAGCAGAGAAACTCTGAGATTCCGTGGAGAAGCACCAGAAACACAAATCTACTTCTGATCAAACTCAGATTATACATAAAAGCAGTGAAAATGAAAACCTGAGTGTGACAAAAACTGTTTTACAGAATCACAAAGCACTTTGGGTTGGAAGGAACCTTAAAGCAGTGAAAGTGAAAATCTGAGTGTGACAAAAACTGTGTTATAGAATCACAAAGCAGTTTGGGTTGGAAGGAACCTTGAAGCTCATCCAGTCCCAACCCCTGCCATGGGTAGGGACAGCTTCCACTGGACAAGGGGCTCCAAGCCCCATCCAACCTGCCCAGGGATGGAGCAGCCACAGCTTCTCTGGACACCCTTTGCCAGTTCCATTTTCTGCAGATCTGACAGAAATTCCAGCACCCTGAAACTCATATTCCCACCCACATATCCCCCTCTGCATTTAGCCCAAGCACCTTCAGATGAACAGCACCCAGGATCTCTCACCTATTTCTCTTCTCTTGACCTTTCCTCCTCCTGGCTCTCATTTTTGCTCTGAAGAATTCGTACAGCCCGTTCTGCTCCCATCCTTCACTGCAAGGAATCAACCACAGAACCCACAGATGTAAAATTCACCATGTTTTCAATGGAACAAGGAGTCTGGGCAAAATTGTCTTGCAAATCTCAGAATAAGATCAAACAGCAAATTGCAATATAATAAGAGCATTAAGAGAACCAAGATACAGGTGAAGGAAAAAGAGGCATTTTGTGGTTTGAGACACTTTCTTAGGGCATTTTCCTTACCATTTTATTGGCTACACCTACTCTTACCTGTTTCTAGGCCTGTCATGAGATGGTGGGCTGTAAAATGCCTCAACTGCAGCCAGGAGCCTCTCACTGGGGGGCATTGGGGGTGGAAGACGGATATCTTTAGGATCTAAAGGTTTATATTCATGATCTTCAAGCTGCCAGAAACAAAACAAATTACATTCATGTCACGAGCCATGGACTGAAGAGATAAATACAGATTGAGCTGTGCAGGAATCTCAGATTTCAATAATGGATCAAAAATGATCTGGAAATGAGGATTCTGCAGATGCTTCCTCGTGCTATCAGTATTGTGAGCTCTCTAAGAAAAGCTTGCACTTTGTGCTCACGTGGCTGGATGGAAGCCTGGCACGAACTGGTGCATGAGAGTAACACTAAAGAGAGGGAAGAGGATTATTTGTTCATCCCAAATAATATAGAAATGGAAATATCCCTGAAGATGCTGCTACAGGGATGTTTCCTGTTCTCTATCCTTCTTTGTACACATAACATTGATGTTGTAAAACATCTCCATGAGAATTCTGATGGTGATGAACTGCACAGTGACCCATCAGACCTACGATGTCTCTCTGCCCATCTGAAAATCACGGGTGATTTCCATTTCCTACAAACAGGGGTCAGATTTTCACACTTCACACTGTGAGTTCAGCCAGCTTTCTCTAGCACACAACACACAAAAAAATCACCATTTTCACTACTCCTGCTCTTATACCCTACACAGGAGGTTGTGGGATGGAAGGATTTGAAACTATACACATCCATATTGAACCGTCCCTAATAACAACAAGTTTTGGATTTTTAATCCCACAGCCCCACAGCAAACACTTACTTTGACCAGAGGAGCCATCAGGCCAGCAGGAAGGTCGAAGTAGGGAACGTTGGGCACCAGGCTGGGATCATCGTGGTTCATGTGAGGGGGCCCCTGGCGTCTCATGTGGGGGGGCTGCCCGTTAAAACCGTGGGGGGGAGGCCCAAAATCGGGGTGCTGAGGCCCCCCCCAGGGAGGATGCTCACTGATTCCAGGATGAGGCAATCTGTGACCAGGATGGTGATGAGGAGGTCCAATTTCTGCAGAGTGGGAGGGTTAAAATGTTTTATTTAGCTATGGAAAAGGGAAGGCAATCAGAGATGTGCTTCAATTATTGCGTTTATCCTAAAAATCAAACCCAGCAAAGCACCAGAATTGAAGCAATCCAGGTCCATGCTCATGAACACCCTGCAGTGCTCATCTCTCCCTGGCCACAAACAACAGGAAACTTCAGCCCCAAACCACTGCCTCCTTCAGGACATGCTGTGGTCAAAAAAACCACAGGAATGACACACTCAAGAGCAAAATGTTCCACATGCAGCAAGGCAGCTGCTGGTGGGATTTATTCCTGAAGCTAAGGACACAATTACAGCTTGGAGCTGCAATTGTCTCTGTGCCAAATTAATTTATATAAACAAATATATGGGTGACAAGAAAGTAATTTTGGAGAAATGTTAATTTGGAGAGAGGTAGAGAAATATTCTGTTTAAACAGGGAACTGAGTGACACTCATCCAACCACTGATGGACAAAAGCCATGAGCACCAGGACACCCTGCTGAACTTATTCTCTATGAAGGAAAATGAAAAGGCTAAAAATCAACACCATTTGCAGCAGGATGGACAGTTTTTCCAGGAAAAGCCATTTCACTGCCCAATCTCAAGCTGGTGCTGTTTGACTCCTCATCAGAACTCAGAGTCAGTGCTGACATTGCTTCATTGCTTTCCTCATTTTAACCATCTGGTTTAGTAGATCACTTCCTCCAACAAATTTACATGAAAAACAGATGTTTTAAATCACTGCAATCCAAAACTGAGCATCTCCATTCTGAGCTTAAACCTAAACTCCCTCAGACAAGTGGGAGTTGTCCCTTTCTCCCTATTCACTGCCACGATTCTTAAAAAACACCAAACAAAAAAAACCCCAAGGAACAAACAAACAAAAAAAAAGGAACAATCTCTACTACAGAAGTTAAACTCAATCCTAAATATATCAACTCAAATCCATCCGTTTCCAGCCAGTTTTGGACTTGAAAATTTGAGGAACTTTTGTGATTAATGAAGCAACTCCTACACAGAAATACAATCTCTGTTCTAACTGCTCTGTCACACAGAGCCACAGTGATCTTTGGCCTTTGCACTGATAAGGATCCTCCCAGAGTAACAACAACTCCTGCACATAAAATACAAACTACAGAACGACAGCAGAATTCCTGACAGAGCCACAGAGCAGGCAAAGCAGCACTGGCTGCACTCCCAGACATTCCCAAATTCCAGGGAGGAGGAAGAACTGGAGGTCAGGATCATTTCACCACACGCTACCAAGGTAGAAAATCAGAGAGCTTTGCAGTCCAAATAAAAGGAAAGAATGAATGAGTGCATGCACAGGAACAAATCCTTCCAGCCTTCCTCTTAACTTCCTCCACCTGCACAGCTCACAGGTCTCCATCAGCCCTCACCTATGGGCTGATGTGCAGGTTAAATTCACAAAAAAATGCTGCTTCTCACCTTTGAACTTAGAGTAATCACAAAAGAGATGCTGACTTGAATTTGGATCAAATTCACAAGAAAATGCTGCTTCTCACCTTTGAACTCACTGCTTTTAGAGTGGTCACAAAAGAGATGCTGACTTGAATTTGGATTACAATTTCTCATCCATTAGGGAAGACTCAAAACCAAGGAAGCACCCAGCTCTGAATGTTTCCTACTGAGTTCTTAATAGCAGCATCCCAAACTCCCAAACTAAACATTTCTCAGGAAAATCACAACAGTCCACACCAAGGATAAACCGTCACCCCAAAAATCACTAAATAATTCTGCAATGGCAATCAGCATCACAAGGTAAGAAAACCTGGCCTGGTACACACTTTACCTTGAGGAAAATCCCCCTGGGGGTAATCAAAACGATGAGGATAAGGAGGCCTTTCAAAAGGATGGCGAGGTGGGAAATCATCCTGCATGAAGCGAGGTGGAAAGCGGTTGAAATTATGCGGATGCGGGGGCTGGTTGAATTGGGGATGTTGCTGATGTGGAGGAAATGGGCCTCTGAAGTGAGGTGGCCGCTGCATTCGAAATGGAGGTTCCCTCTGACCCCCACCCCATGGAGGCTGCTCGTGCTGGTTGTTCCATGGTGCTTCAAACTGGTTGTTCCAAGAAGGATCAGGCTGGTTGTTCCAAGGTGTTTCTCGCTGATTGTTCCAGCCTTGATCTCTCTGCTCGTTCCACATCCCTTCGTGGTTGTTATTCCAGGGAGGACAGTGAGGTGGTCCCTGGGGGTGAAAAACAGATGTTTGGTCAGTGGAATCCTTCCTCCAACAACTTTATAAATGTTTTAAATTATCACTGCAACCCAAACCCGAGCATCTCGGGCTGAGCTTCAACCTAAATTCACTCAGACAAGAGGGAGTTGTTGTCCCTTTCTCCCTATTCACTACTACAATTCTTAAAAAACACAACCAAACAATAAAACCCAAAGAAAAAATGAAGAATAATTAGAAAAATACAGAATAAAGAATATAGAATAAAAGAATACAGCATAAAAGAATACAGCATAAAAGAATACAGCATAAAAGAATACAGCATAAAAGAATAAATAAAAAATAAAGAATAAAAGAATACAGATTAAAAGAATAAAGAATAAAAGAATACAGAATAAAAGAATACAGAATTTAAAAATTGAAGAATAAAAAAATAAAGAATAAAAGAATAAAGCACAATAATGTACCTTCTTAAGGAAATACAGCCCATAGGCAACATTTCAACTACAGAGTCTGAACAACTGCAATTTCAGAAAAAAATGGGAAAAGACCAAACTGCTACTGGACCAAACAGCTCTTGTTCACAGGAATAGCACAATAATTAACAAACCAAAATATGAGTTGTACTTTGCCTTTACTTGGGCTCAGAATGACAAAGTTTGGCACTGAAATCTGGATTTTTAACTTTCACAGCTTTTCACTGCACTTCCACAACCAAGATGCTCATTCTGAACCTCCCAATCTCTTTTCAAAAGTGTTCCTCACCTGCTGTTGACCCCATGGTGCCACAGGGTGAGGTTGGTCAAACCAGGGGGGTTTATTTGGGGGAATCTGATCATGAGATCCGGGTCCACGGGGCCCACCCGAGGCAGGATCCTGCACTCCAGAACCCGTTGTGTCGTACTCTGCAGAACCAGCCAGAGGCAGCTGGGATTTCCCATCATCTGCAACAATTTAGAAACATTAGAGGCATCCAAGGCACAAAAAATATGTTAATAAAGCATATTGAAACTGTTAATCCAAGTCACAATTAAATCGTTAACAAAACACATTAAAACTGTTAATCCAAGTCACAGTTAATAAAACACCAGCACACTGGGCTGCAGGTGAATTTTTTCTGCAGAAATCTATTACTGGGAGAGAGGATTTTTAATCCATTTAACTCTTTTTATACTCAAGCATCAGCCTGCAGCTGCTGCAAAGCTCTGAACAGATTCGAGCTTTTGCCTGAAGCAAAGCAGCCTCATTATTGAAAAATGGGCCAAAAACTAAAAACTTGAACAATTTTAAAAAAAAAAAAGGGAAAGGGAAAGAAAGGGAAAAGGAAAGGAAAGAGAAAAGGAAAAGAAAAAAGTCCTAACATTGCCACCCACTGATTTTTGCACAAATCAGCTCAGTACCTGCTTGTGTGACCGGAGCAGATGGTGGAGCCGAGGTTGGGGCTGCTGTTGGAGCTTGAGGTGGGGGTGTTGACTTCACCTCGTTCTCCAGTGGGGGGATTTGGATCTGTTGTTGCTGCTGCTGCTGTGTTAAGCTGTTTACAAACTCTTCATGTTGGGTTTTCAGGTTCTGGATCTGCTGTTGGAAAGCCACCTGCACAGGCTGTACAACCGTTGCGTATTCGGTGATCAAATTTGCCTTTTAGAAGAAATTAAGGAGAACAAGTGAGCACTGTGCCTATAAAACACACCTTATCTGTTTGTTCAGAATTCCCTGTATTGCTCTCTCCCAAAAAAAAACACCTGAGGATGGAGGATAATGCTGGCAGAACCACCCAGTCTCATTAGGAAGCTTTGTGGAAGTTTCCAAAATCTGCAGGCTGGAACCCACCATCCTTCCAATACAGCTCAAATCAACAGCGTTCATTATTAATAATAAAAACTAAAACTTCCCACTACCACAGCAATTTTTATGTTCAATGTATCCAATTAAAGCCATGGCTTCTTGTTTCCTTTTGACCAAACACCAAGACACTGTCAAATATGTACAGGAGTGGATCGTGTATCAGGATCAATGGAATGTTTGGAATAACAACGTTCTATTTTACATTATTTTTTGTAATCCTTTGTAAGCAACTTCAAGTGGAGAAAGGCAGAAATTAATATTAGCCTTTGCAAAGGAAAATAATTTTCAAAATATTCGCATAAATTAAAAAACGGATATTTTTGTGGCTAACCTGGTACTGGCCAAGTCCAAGAGCTGGGCTTTGTAACTGCTGAATAATGGACTCATCAAAGTACCCATTTTTCTCCCATAGTTGAAGAAGCTGCATGAATCAAAAAGTGAAAGGATTTCAGAAATGATGAACTATCAAAGAAAAACTGAGGCACAGCATTTTTACATCGTCAGCTTTTCGTAAGACCTAGGATTTCAGCATTTATTTTTGAATCACTAAAGACTCAGATGCATTTATCATTATGATACCTCTCACAGTTAAAATTAAATAAACCCTAGATGCTTTTAAGTTCCATTTTAAATTTGAACTAGAGCACCATCCTGCAAGAGACTTTATGAAGACAATCAGACCAGAAAAATCTCAGTAATTTCTTTCACCTGCCTATCTGTGAATCTACACTACACCAACCTAACAAAGCAAAAGTTCCCAGTTAAACCAAAACCAGATACTCACTCTGGCAATTTTCTGCTGCTTATCTTCCTCCACTGCTAGAAAACTGGTACAATAAATAGGCACAACCACCTTCTGTAAAGCAGCCAGAAGATCTCGTGCTTGCTTCCTCTGGCTTCAAAAAAAGGAATGGGAAAAATCATCATTTTTCATTGTGTGGAATATTCATTTCAGCTTCTGCTATAATAAAATTGGTGGAATCATGAAATAGAGAGTTCTCTCCTTAACAATTTTATCATAAAGTCTTGTCTGGAGGAGAAATACACAAAGTAGGTCAAAAGGTTTTATTTAAATTTGATTACTAAAGCGCTAGATCAAAGCTGTGGGAACCTTAAGTAAGAAATTAATTAATACATTAAAAATAAGAAACGACCAGTCAAACTAACACTGCAATTAGGAGAGAAACCTCATCCAATGAATCCAAAGTGGAAGTGAGAAGTGAATTCCTACCAGTGATGCAGAACATCGTTGATCAGGTAGATGAGGTGCAGGCGCAGCTCAAAGTGAGCTCCCTCGGCTGTGATGCGGTTCCGCAGGTGCCCGGCCATCAGCTCACAGTGTGCAGGAGATTTGGCATTGCTGAACATCCAGTTCTTGCCAGCCTTTGAAAAGCAAATTGGACACATTTTAATGTGCTCGTATCACATGAACTCCCTAAAGCTCTGAAAAGCTCTGCAGGAAGCGGTGTTTTCAGGTAGAAACTTTCATTTTACTGGCCACACAACACAGACAGAAAACTGTTAGTGAACAAAAAATCTTAAAATTCCAATGAACCCCCAGCACCACCAAATCCCTGTGCAGGTTCAGGTCACTCACTGAGATTGCATCCTTCGTGCAAGTGTCAATTATGGGCTGCAGCAAGTTGTCAAATTCGTTCATATCTAACTGGGTTTCCTCCAAAACCTTTTGCATCTGTTGCTCGATTGCAAGGGCTACTGCTGATGTGACTTGTTCCTGATAAAACAAACAAAAAAAAAGGAAATATTTCTATTTTAGCAAACATTCTTTTCAATAATGAAGCTGCTGTATCCTTATCCTCTTGGACATAAGTAGGTACCTCAAGGACCAAAGTCTTTTACAAGCACTGTGACCTCATGAAAATGTTTCAATTATTTGGTTTTGAGAAGAAAAGGCTCTTCAAGTTTTTCAGGAGAAGCCCAGTTCTACAATCTATCACATCATAAAAAATAATTGGAAAAGCTCATAAATGTAAGGAACATAACCACGGTTCAATGAACTTTTCAGTTTGGTTTTCAGCAGCTTTAACATCTAAACATCTGCAAAAATCAGTTGGCTGATACACCCCAAGCACATCTAAGTTGGAATATTACAAACTGGAAATGCTCCCAGCAATCAGCAGCACTAAACCAGGGCCACAATTCATTCCACTCGAAAGCTAATAAGGATTTTCAATGCATTTATCATTATGATAATTCTCATAGCTAAATTAGATTAAAATTAAATAAACCCTAGATGCTTTTAACTTCCATTTTAAATTTGAACTACAGCACATCCTGTAAGAGACTTTATGAAGACAACCAGACCAGAAAAATCTCAGTAATTTCTTCCACCTATCTGTGAATCTACACAACACCAACCTAACAAAGCAAAAGTTCACTGTAAAACTAATAATAAAAGGTTTTGATCACAATGAAAGGTTTTAATCACAATGAAAGGTTTTGATCACCTTTGATCACCAAATCAGCACCTGCACATCAAATACACCCATTCCAGGGGAACGCTGTTGCCACACAACAAAAAATAAGGAAAAGAACATCTCCTCCTTCACTCTAGGTGAGCATTCAGCTCAAACCAACCTGTCTCATGGCGAGCAGATGCTGCTCCTGCTGCTGCAGGTTCCACTGACTCTGCTGGATGAGCTCCTCCACCGAAGGAGTGCCCTGAGGGGCCGGGATGGGCGCAGCCGGAGGCAGCGATGGCTGTGGCAGGGGCTGGATCTGCGCGGAAGCCTCGAGATCTTGGCTTTGCTTGCACAACACTATCAGACAGAGCAAATGCAGGAGAGAGTGAACCTCCCGGAGAAATTCGCAACCGACAGCTCGGGAGTGAAAACGGCGCCGCTTCCAAACCGCCCCTCGCTCTCAGGGGGGCTCCAGAGCTGCTCGGACAATGCTCTCGGACACTGCTGGGGTTCTTGGCACCTGGGGCAGGATTGGGACCAGCAGCTGGCACTGGGGCACCGGGAGTGGCAGTGATGGGGTTCAGGGGGGGCTGGCAGCACTCAGCCCCTCTCCCCGGGGTGGGATGCACTGGCAGAGCATCCTCCATCCCTGGGGTACCCAGAGAACCGGGGGGACCGGTGGGTACCGGGGGTTCCCGGGGGTGTCCGAGGGTGTCCAGGGGGTACCAGGCATGCCCGGGGGTGTCCAGGAGTGCCTGGTGGGTACCCGGTGGGTTCCCGGTGGATACCCGGGGGTTCCCGGAGATGCCCGGGGGTGTCCGCGGGGTAGCCGGGGGTGTCCGGAGATTCCCGGGGGTACTCGGTGGGTTCCCGGTGGATACCCGGGGGTTCCCGGTGGATACCCGGGGGTCCGGTGGTCCGGGGGTCCCGGGTGCCCGGGGTGTCCCGGGGTGCCGGGGGTGTCCGGAGATCCGGTACTCGTGGGTTCCCGGGGGTTCCTGCGATGATCCTGTGCCCTTCCAACACGGAATATCCCGCGATTCTACGGTTAGAACCGCGGGTGGATGGTGCCCAAGAGGAGAGGCAGCTCCAGCAGCAGCCGAGCCCCGGCTCTCCGGAGCTGAGACAGAGCTGCCGCCCGTCCCCGCCTCCGAACCCACCACCTGGCCCGGACGCGGAAAGAAGCCTCGCGGGCAGGCGGGCCAGCACGGACAAAAGCGGCTCCACCGGCCGAGCCCGAGCCCCCGCGGCCGGGACAAGAACGGGCCGGGCCGCCCTGCCTGAGCGCAGGGCCACTCACGCTGCTGCTGCTCCAGGGCCAGCTTGTACTTGTAGTAGCCGTAGAAGTCGCCCCCGAAGAGGAAGGAGAATTTGGGGTTCTCCTTCTGCTTCTCCATCGTCATCTTCTCGAACTCGGGCCCGTTCCGCGCCACGAACTGCGCCAGCTTGTCGATGACATTCCGCAGCTCTTGGTCTGTGGGGAGGCAGCGCGGTCAGCCCCTCGCTCTCTTCACACCCTCCCCGTGGTCCCGGCTCGCCTCCCGTCCCCCCTGATCCCCCGTGATCGCCCCCGATGGCCCCGATCGCCCCTCACCCTCGGGCGGCAGCGGCATCTCCATGGCGGCGGCTCCCGGGGCCGCTGGGCCGCACGGACGGGGAGGGACAGCGCGACACCCGCGCGGCCGCGCTTTACGGCACCGTCGCTGTGGAGACGGCGCGCGGCGCCGGTCACGTGGGATGGCGGCCCTCTGACGTCACACCCCCACCCCGGCCACGCCCCTGGGGGGTAAGGGCGGGAATAACAATAATAAAAAATAAAAAAAAAATTGATAAAAACTGCTCATCTGTTTAAATTCGAGTGAATTCCAGTTTAAATTCAACAGCAGAATGTCGCTTAAAGTAACTGACGCGCCTCGGGTCCAGTGCTTGCATTATGAATTGTTCTAAAGCAATTAATAAATGTTTTAAAAGGTTTTTATCTGTGTTAAAAGGTTTTTACCTGTTTTAAAAAGGAACAGAAGCAGGGTTGAACAACACCTGGGCGCTTAGTCAAAGAAAGATTCAAAAAAAAGATTCAAAAAACTCCACCAAACCCCACTGCACTTGAGGACAAAGTTACATGAAAAACAGACAGAAAAACTGAAATTTTCTTTGATTATTTTAAGAAAACTCAGTCTACAAGGCTGAAGGGAATAAATCAAAGCCAAAAGTAAAAGCAGCAGAAGAAGGTGCCCGGTCCCTGCCCCCAGCCCTGGTGGCATTGTCCCCACAGCTGTCACCGAGGGGGACAGAGCTGCCCAGAACCCCTTCCCCTCCTCGGGAACAACTCCGGGGCAAAAACAACGAGATTTGGGTTCATCCGCCGGCAGCGGGGACGTGCGACAGCGCACGGCTCGGGGTGGCACCTCCGGTGGCACTGGGGCAGGATTGGGACCAGCAGCTGGCACTGGGGCACCGGGGGTGGCAGTGATGGGGTTCAGGGGGGGCTGGCAGCACTCAGCCCCTCTCCCCGGGGTGGGATGCACTGGCAGAGCATCCTCCATCCCTGCGGTACCCAGAGAACCGGGGGTGCCCGGGGGTTCCCTGTGGGTTCCCGGGGGTGCTCGAGGTGTACCCGGGGGTACCCGGGGGTGCCCGGGGGGTCCTGGTGGGTACCCGAGGGGTTCCCGACGGGTTCCAGGGGATGCTCGGTGCGTTCCCGGTGGGTACCGGGGGTTCCCGGTGAGTTCCCGGTGGGTACCGGGGGTTCCCGGTGGGTTCCCGACGGGTTCCAGGGGATGGCCGGGGGTGTCCGGGAGTGCCCGGTGGAGTTACTATGGGTTCCCGGTGGGTTCCCGGGTGGGACCGGGGTCCCGGTGGGTTCCCGAGGGTGCCCGGGGGGTACCGGGGATGTCCGGTGGGTTCCCGGTGGGTACCGGGGGTTCCCGGTGGGTTCCAGGGGATAACCGGTGGGTTCCCGATGGGTTCCCGGTGGGTTCCCGGTGGGTACCGGGGGTTCCCGGTGGGTCCCGGGGTTCCCGGTGGGTGCCCGGGGTTCCCGATGGGTTCCCGGTGGGTACCGGGGGTTCCCGGCTCTCCTGCCCTTCACCCCACACCCTCCCCAGCCCCTCACCTGGGTGTCTCACTCTGCCCCCCTCCCTTGCCAGGAAGCCGCACGCCGGGTCGCCTCGGGCAGGAAGGAAGGAAGTCACCCGGGGAATTTTTTTTCATCTCTCTCCTTCGCTCGCAGCCACCTACGCACCCCAAGAACCCCCAGAACCCCAAAAAAACCCGCTCGGGCAGCGCAGCCCGCCCGGGACCCCCTCCCCAACCCCGCGGAGAGACCCCCGGCACGGCAGAGGTACCGGGGGGGCTGCGATGAGGAGGAGGAGGAGCGGCCGGGAGGGTGGGACAGGCTGAGAACGGGGGGTGCCTCAGTTTCCCCTCTCTCCATCCCAAAAGGAGCCGATGCCAACCCTGGGAGTGCCGCTGCGGGGTTGGACCGAGGAGTTGTGGGACAAGGGGGTCACTCCGAGCCTCTCCCCGCTTTCCTTGCAGCTCCAGCCATGGCCCCGCTGGGCGAGGAGACTCCGCTGATCGGTGGCCGCTCCTGCAGCCTCTCGTCGGCCGAGACGGGCACCCTGCAGGTGTTCCTGTACCACCGGGTGCCCGCCCCGCGGGGCCACCGCGGCAGCGCAGCGGGCACGCTGAGCTTCAGCTTCGGCGAGTACACGGCCGAGGAGCTGTGCGTGCGCGCCGCCAAAGCCTGCGGTGAGCGCTGGCACCGGGGGGATTCGGGCTGACAGCCTGGGCTTGGGGTCCTGCAACTGGGTTTGGGGTCATGGATGGGGTTTGGGGTCATGGATGGGGATTTGGGTCATGGATGGCGTGGGATTAGAGTCACGGATGGGGTGGAGCTGGGATCATGGATGGATTTGGGGTAATGGATGGGACGGGATTGGGGTCACACATGGAATGGACTTGGGGTCACGGATGGGGTGGGATTGGGGTCATGGACGGGATGGGTTTGGGGTCACGGACGGGACGGGTTTGGGGTCACGGACGGGACGGGTTTGGGGTCATGGATGGGGGTTTGGGGTCATGGATGTGGGTTTGGGGTCTTGGAACTGGGTTTGGGGTCCTGGATGGGGGTTTGGGGTCATGGATGTGGGTTTGGGGTCCTGGAACTGGGTTTGGGGTCCTGGATGGGGGTTTGGGGTCATGGATGTGGGTTTGGGGTCCTGGAACTGGGTTTGGGGTCCTGGATGGGGGTTTGGGGTCATGGATGTGGGTTTGGGGTCCTGGAACTGGGTTTGGGGTCCTGAATGGTGGGGTGTTGTGGGTTCATGGATGTGTGATTTTTGGGTTTGGGGTCCTGGAACTGGGTTTGGGGTCCTGGATGGGGGTTTGGTGAGTGGGTCATGTTGTGGGCTGAGTTTGGGGTCCTGGAACTGGGTTTGGGGTCCTGGATGGGGGTTTGGGGTCATGGATGTGGGTTTGGGGTCTTGGAACTGGGTTTGGGGTCCTGGATGGGGGTTTGGGGTCATGGATGTGGGTTTGGGGTCCTGGAACTGGGTTTGGGGTCCTGGATGGTGGTTTGGGTTCCGGATGGGTGATGGTTTGGGATCCCGGATGTGTGCTCAGGGTCTTGGATGTGGGTTTGGGGTCCTGGGTGGGATTTGGGGTTCCTGAATAAACCTGGTTTGGTGAGGTCTTCTGGATGTGCCCTCGGGGTCCTGGGTTTGTCCTCGACAGGGGGTCGTGGATGTGGGCTCTGGATTCCAGCTGTGGGATCAGGGCCCTGGCTCTGGGTTTGGGGTCCTGGCCGTGGGTTTGGGGTCCTGGCTGTGAGCTCGGGCTCCCGTGCCCATCCTCTCCGGTGCCAGCCCCGCTGTCCGTGCCCAGGCGTGCTGCCCGTGTGCCACCCGCTCTTCGCCCTGGCCACGGAGGATCTGAGCTGTTGGTTCCCTCCCAACCACATCTTCACCGTGGACGGCTCCTGCAGCCAGGTGCTGCTCTATAGGATCAGGTACAGCCCCGGCACTCCCTGAGGCTTTTGGGGTCACGGTGTCTGTGGGGCGCAGCGCTCAGACCCCTCTGCCATCCCCATCAGGTTCTTTTTCCCCAACTGGTGCGGGCTGGGACAGTGCCACCGCTTCCAGCTGCTGAGTGACCGGGCCAGCCCCGTCCTGGATTATCCGGTCATTGATTACCTGTTTGCCCAGGTGAGCACTGCGGGGCTGCTCCTCCTCCTTCTCCTCTTCCTCTTCTCCTTCTTCCTCCTCATTCCTCCTCCATCCTCTGCTTCTACTGGCGCACTCGGGATGCGTGTTGTTCTGTAGCCCATTCTCCTATACGAACGTGCCGGGTTATTGTTCACTGTCCAAATGGGGGTCACTGTGTCCCCTGGGGGGGGAAGCAGCAGGAAAGCGGAGCCCGGGGCAGGATGTGACAACCCGTGTGGACTGGGTGGACACGAGGGGAGAACACAGATAAGGGGACACGGACAGGGACACGAGTGGGATACCGGAGGACACGAGGGACCACCAGGGGGGAGCAATCAGGGGATATGAGGGGGACATCAGGGGGATATGAGGGGGACATGAAGGGGACACGAGGGGGACACGAAGGGGACATGAAGGGGACACAAAGGGGACACAGGGGGAATTTAGACTGGATGGGGGGGACACTGAGTAGAAACAATAAAGGGGACACCAGGAGGACACGGGTGATGGGTGGACATCAAGTGGGACACAAGTGTGGGGACAGCCGAGGGGACACAAGAGGGACCATCTGAAGGAACACGAAGATATGGGACGACGAAGGGGAGAAAAGGGATCCAGGGACACGAGCACGGGCTGGGGGTGGTGGGAGATGGGAGAACACCCCCCTGCCCGAGCTTTGTGCCCCCCCAGTCCCGCAGTGATTTCATCGGGGGCCGCGTGGCCGTGGGGCTGAGCCTGCCCACGCAGGAGCAGTGCCTGAGCCTGGCCGTGCTGGACATGCTGCGCATCGCCAAGGAGGAGCGGCACAGCCCCGGCCGCGTCTGCAGCCACGTCAGGTCAGCCGGGGGCTGGGAGAGCCATGTTGAATGGCACCCTTCAAGGGACAGGTGTGGCATGGCTGTGGGGACTATGTCAATGAATATCCTTATGGGTCAGTTGTGATACCCATGTGTGTTATTCCAGCCTGAGGACCCTTTTTGGTGGACAGGTGATGAGACACCCACGGACAGTGTAGACTCAGCATGGGGACAGACACGAAACTGATGGGTGTGTTAGTGCGTAGTGTTTGTACAATCCCGAATGGGAACGAAGCCGTGGTCTAGTCAAGGTGGACAGCCTGAATCATGGGGACAGCTGTGACACCCATGGATAGCCTGTGGTGATAGTGGCTGGTGTAGGCAGCTCTGAATACTTTTGAGGGATCATTCATTGCTAACACCAACCTGGAGGGTCAATCCGGTGGCACCCCTGGGGACAGCCTGAAACCCATGGAGAACCCTTGACATCCTTGGGGACAGCCTGACACCCCTGGGGACATTCTGGCACCCCTGGGGTGATGACTCGTGTGCACTCACGCTGTAGGGACATTGCTGTGTCATCCCGCGTATCATTGCTGGGCACCTTGCTGGGTGAAACATGGTAATCTGAGCACCAGCCTGAGGGGACATACCTCTGACCACACCTTGGGGCAGTTCCTTACATCCCCTTGCGGTAACTCTTGGTGGTCCCTGGGAAGCCTGGTGTCCGTAGGACAGCCTCGACACCCATGGGTGAACAGGCTGGTATGCCTGGCGCCCAAGGGAAACGTTTGGCACCCCTGGGGACATTCTGGCCCCTCTGGTGACCCCAAAATCCCCCCTCCGCTCCCCGCAGCTACAAGTCGTGCCTGCCGGCTCCGCTGCGGAGCCAGATCCAGCAGCACAATTTCCTGACCCGCAAACGCCTCCGGCGCCGCTTCAGCAAATCGCTGCGGAGGCTCGGGGGCTGCCACACGGACGGGCCGCACCTGAAGCTCAAGTACCTGCTGGACCTGGAGCGGCTCCAGCGCCGCCGCAACGAGGAGATTTTCCGTGTGCGCTCCCCAGGCTCGGCCGCGGACATCTCCATCCACGTGTCCGGCGACAGCGGCGTGTCCTGGAGCTGCGACGGCTCCGAGGTGCTCCGGGCAGCCTGGGTGAGCTGAGGAGAGGTGGCCGACGGGGTTGTCACCTCGGCTGTCCCCTCCCCAGAGCCGCCAGCACTTCTGCGACTTCCCCGACATCGCCGACATCAGCATCAAGCAGGCGGCGAGCCGGGACGGCGGCGCCGTGGAGAACCGGCTGGTCACCGTCACCAAGGCGGACAACCGGGTGCTGGTGAGCTCGGGAAGGGTTTGGGGAGCCCCCGGAGGGCTCGGGGGGACACGGGGAATGACCCCAAGGTCGGCGCAGGAGGTGGAGTTCCCCACGCTGCGGGAGGCTCGGTCCTTCGTGGCTCTGCTGGACGGCTACTACCGGCTGACGGCGGATGCCTTCTGCTATTTATTCTTTGCAAGGAAGGTGACCCCGTCGCTATTTTGGTCTGTCTTGTGTTTTTGAGTTGATTCTCTGATAAATTCACGTGGGATCATCGCGTGGGATTAATGGCCCATTTTCAGGTAGCGAATTTAGGTGTGCTGGGACCCCCCGAGCTGGTGGGAACCCTTCTTGATTGTTGCCGGAGGGGGACGCATGTGGGAGTGGATCTGGGGAGGGCAGACTTCACTCTGCCGGCGTACGGTGGCAGGGGTCCCGGGTTTCTGGGTTGGATTGGCATTCGGGGGTCCCCGAGCGGTGTCCCCGAGGGAGAGTCAACGGCCATCCCTGCCCTCGTGCAGCGTGCGCGGTTTTTGTTGCGTGCGGTGCAACAAGCTGGGGGCTGGTCCGGGGTGGTGCTCCGGGGTTGCGCCGTGTTCCTGCTGCGCCGCAGCCCTCAGGATTTCGACAGCTACCTGCTGACCGTGTGCGTGCAGGTGAGACCCCCGGAATTAGGATTTTTTTTGTTGGGGCACCGGGGATTGGACCGGGGACCCCCGGGGCACCGGGGATTGGACCGGGGACCCCCGGGGCACCGGGGATTGGACCGGGGACCCCCGGGGCACCGGGGATTGGACCGGGGACCCCCGGGGCACCGGGGATTGGACCGGGGACCCCCGGGGCACCGGGGAGGGGGATTGGAGACCCCCGCGGCACCGGGGATGGGGATTGGGGGCGGCCGGGACCGGGCGGGGCACCGGCACCGGGGGGAAACGCGGACCTGGAAGCGGCGGGGACAGTCCCATGGGCGGGGCGGGCACCGGGGGGACAGTGCCACTCCCGGGACGAACACCCACGGGGACAGTGCCATTCGGGGCGGGACGGGGACCCGCAGGGACAGTGCCATGCCCGGTGTCCTTTCGGGACGGGCACCCGCGGGGACAGTGCCATTCGGGGTGGGATGGACACCGGCGGGGACAGTGCCACTCAGGACGGGCACCGAGGGGACAGTGCCATGCCCTGTGTCCCTTCGGGGAGGGGTTTGTGCTCTCCCGGGGTGTCCCCCCGTGTCCCGATCCCGCTGTTTTCCCCGCAGACGCGCTCCTATAGGGCCGTGGCGATTACAAACGCAATGTTGGTTGTGCCGCTATTCGCGCGCGCAGTTGTAGGGATGACAGCGGGCACCCTGTGCTGTCGGGGTGTTTTAGTTTGGTGTGTGTCTGTCTCTGAGGTTCTGTCTGCCTGCGGAGCAGCTGAGGATGCCCTACGGGCGCGGGTCTGTGCTGGGCCGAGGGGCCAAAATTGCGCCTGGAAGGTCGCCTTTGTCCCCCTGTCCCAAAGGTGACACCGGGGAGCGTCGCAGAGAGGCTGCTGTGATGTCATAGGGTGGCTGTGATGTCATAGAGGGGGGATGTGATGTCATAGAGGGGATGTGATGTCATAGAGGGGGCTGTGATGTCACAGGGAGGCTGTGATGTCACAGAGTGGCTGTGATGTCATAGAGGGGGCTGTATGATGTCACAGGGTGGCTGTGATGTCACAGGGTGGCTGTGATGTCACAGGGTGGCTGTGATGTCACAGGGTGGCTGTGATGTCACAGGGTGGCTGTGATGTCACAGGGTGGCTGTGATGTCACAGGGTGGCTGTGATGTCACAGGGTGGCTGTGATGTCACAGAGGGGGTGTGATGTCACGGGGCTGTGTGATGTCACAGGGTAGCTGTGATGTCATAGAGGGGACTGTGATGCCACAGGGTGGCTGCTGTGTGATGTCACAGGGCAGCTGTGATGTCATGGGGTGCTGTGTGATGTCACAGGGGCTGTGTGATGTAATAGGGAGCTGTGATGCCATAGAGGGAATGTGATGTCACAGGGAAGCTGTGATGTCATAGGGTGGCTGTGATGTCACAGGGTGGCTGTGATGTCATAGAGGGGGCTGTGATGTCACAGAGGGGGTTGTGTGATGTCACAGAGGGGGCTGTGTGATGTCACAAGGTGGCTGTGTGATGTCATACAGGTGTCTATGATGTCACAGAGGGAGGGTCCCCTCCCCCAGCCCTCCCTCATGCCCTTCCCCCTCCCCAGACAAGTCCAACCTGCTGATTGTCCGGAGTGGTGTCCCCTGTCCCCCCGGGTCCCCTCCCGTCCCCCGGCGCCGCAGCCTCCAGCAGATGATGTTCCACAAGATCGACCCCCAGAGCCTGACTCAGGTACGGGGGGGACAGCAGAGCCTTGAGGGGGTGGGACAGGGCACAGGGACACCCTGGCAATGTCCCCGTGTCCCCCAGGGCGAGAGCCTGGGCCAGGGCTCCTTCACCCACATCTACAAAGGCACCAAGCAGGACCAGGACGAGGAGGACGGACCCCGCCAGACCCCAGTGGTGCTCAAGGTCATGGACAGCAGCCACCGCAACTGCGTCTGAA
>VKON01000195.1:62351-131819 GCA_009741485.1 Malurus cyaneus samueli | reverse complement strand
AACCCCCACATACAACCAGTTCCTGCAGAAATCTGTTGGGTTTTCTTTCAGGGGGACTCCTCGTGCTCGGAGCACAGGGATGCGACCGGACCCTGCCCGCGTCCAGCTCGGAGCTCCTGCATCTCCTGTGCCTTTGGAGAGCGTTTTGTTGTGGTTCTGGACAAAAAGCAAAACCTAGAAAAAAACCCAAAAGTGCTTCGGGTGCTGGTGCAGCAGCCTGGGCGTCCCCACATTGGAATGCTCACCTCGGGATGCGGGGGAGATTCCGATTCTTGGCGGTGCCGAAATCAAACAGGGACACCCACACCCCCATAACGCACCCAAAAATGAGCCCCTTCGCACCCCAGGCCACTTGCTGAGGCTCATTAGGATCTTGTTAATTGTCAGTCCCAGAACGGTTTGGGTTGGGAGGGACCTCAAATCCCATCCAGTTTGCCACCCCTGCCATGGCAGGGGACAGTCCTCCCACTGTCCCAGGGCTTTGTCCCAGCCCCAATGTCCAGCTGGCCTTGGGCACTGCCAGGGATCCAGGGGCAGCCACAGCTGCTCTGGGCACCCTGGGCCCCCTCACAACCAAGAATTTTTTCCCGATATCTGATCTAAACCCACTCTCCCAGTGTGAACTGGTTCCCCCTTGTCCTGCCGCTCCTGTTCCCGATGAAGATTCCCTCTTCAGCTTCCTCGGAATTGTTCTTCCTCTTCCTACCTTGGCTGCAATGGAGACACAGAGGAGGCCACCTTGGCTGGCATCGTTGGGTTTTGGTGTTGAGGGATTTATGAGATGCGCCAGTATCACCTTGTAGGGCCTAGGTTGGCGTGGGTTTCGTGCAGAGCAGCAGGCGAGGCCACCTGAGGAAGTGGCTTCAGGGGCCACCACTTCTTTGTCACTTTTTCACCACTTCTTTGTTACTTTTATGACGGGATCAAGAGTGGCTGAGGGATGGAGGGCTCAGTGTTGGATCTGGGAATGCGGGTGCAGGATGGGTTTGCAGGGGAAATGCAGGGTGCGTTGAGGTGCGTTGTAGGGGAAATGACGGTGTCAGGTAGGGGAAATGTGGGGTGTGGGTGGGTTTGTAGGGCGAAAATGGCGGGTCAGAGTAGGTTGTAGGGGACGGTGTCCTGAATGTGGAGCAGCTTTTGGGAGGCTTTACCTGTGCCAGGGTTAAATCCAGGGTGGGCTGCAGGGAGCGCCCCCCCCCCCCCCCCCCACACACACCTATTTGGGGGCTTTTGGAGCTTTTCCCCCCGGATTTGGCAGTGGGGATCCTATCCCGACTCTGCATTTGGACCAGGAGGAGCTGTTGCCAGCAGGGTTTGGGATCCAAACACAGTCTCTATGCAGCAAGGGCAGCACCCTGGGGGTTTGCCCAGGGCCGAGGTCACTGTCCCCAAAACTGCTCGGTGGGTGACAGGTGTCACGGGAGCCACCGGCAGGGTACCCTGAGGATCTGGAACTCGGGAAGATCTCCCGAGCACGGGGGCCTGGTGCTGACGCCCTCGAGAGCAGAGCCGGGCAGGAGGACACTGCTGGGTGTGTCTACCAGCCTAGGGTGGCACCCGCGTGTCCCTCACTGCTGTGCCACGGGGACACGGCACGGAGGGGATGGGATGGGCGAAAGATGTCACTGCCAGCCTGGTGGGTGACACCTGGGGACACGAGGCTGCTCTGGGATGACTGGGATAGGAAAGGTCAGGCCTGAGGTAACTGAAGACAGGGAGCAAGGAATCTGCTGAGGAAGGGACAGGGGAAGAGGAAGGGACGGAGTAAAGGGAGGGGACAGGGAAGCTGAGGATATACGGAGCTGAGTAAGGCAGAGGACAGGGAGCAAAGGAAGGGGACAAGGAGTAAAGGGAGGAGACAGGGAGCCGAGGGAAGGGGACAGTGAGCAAAGAGGGGACAGGGAGCAAAGGAAAGGGACAGTGAGCTGAGATGACAGAGAGCAAAGGAAGGGGACAGTGAGCGTGAGGATATAAAGGGCAGTGAGCTGAGAAGGGACAGGAGCAAAGGAAGGGACCCAGTGAGCTGAGGAGGGGGCAGTGAGTGAGGAAGGGGACAGTGAGCTGAGAGGGGATCCTATATACCAAAGACACGCGGCAGTTCCAGGACGGCAAGGAAGGCAGCGCTGGCCCTTTAAGGGAATAATTTCGGAGCTGGCCTACTGAGTTATTGATTGGCGCTATGGTAATCTTATTTAGGATTATGTATGAGCTGGAAATGTAGTTCGTGGACTGGGAGCCCTTCGTATTGGGAAGCCAGCTTCTCTTCTAAAGCAGCTCTCACTTGGCCAGCGGCTCCTGGTGCGGCCCTGGAACTGGCGCGGGCGGGCGGGGGGGGGCGTCGGGGCGCGGATCCGAGGACCCGCTGGCTCCCTCTGATTCTGGGGTCTCCGCTGGGCGAAGAGAGGGCCTGGGGTGGGGTTCAACAGCGTGGTTCAGGATTGAGAGCGGATATAGACCCACGGAATTGGCTCAGAGAGTGGGAAAAAGCCTGCACTAATAGCGCTCCTCTGCACAGACGTTCCCAGCTCTTCTCCCTTGGAACGGCCGAAACACCCGGGGAAGGAGCCAGTGCCACCAAAAGGGAATGGATAAGGGTTGGGCTCCCTCCTCTTGCCGGGCTTCGCTTCGGGGGCCGGCAAAGCTCAGCCTTTCCTGCGGCTCGAGGCCGGACCGGGGGCAGGGACTGCGGGCAGGGGAGCAGGCTTGTGGGCGTTACTGCCCAAATCCTATTTGCCAGTCAAACTGCTGCTGCCCCAGGCCCTGGGTGAGCCCATTACTGCAGCTTCCATGTCCTGCGAGTGCCCTTTGGCGAGTGCGGGGGCGCGAGGCTCTTCTACGCCGCACTGCGGGGGGTTAGACATTGGGAGCACGCCAGAGTCAACATGAGTGAGGGGCTGGGTTCAGTCAAGAGCGGCCAGGATGAGGGTGAGGGGCTGGATAGCTCAAACCAGAGCCCTCTCCAGGGTTATAGGGACCCCAGGGAAAAGATGAGGGGTTAAGGATTCAGCGCGTTCAGAGCCCCTCTCCCAGGGTCAGAGTCAGCCAGAACAGGATGAGGGACTGGGGCTCAGCCAGAGCCCCTCTCCAGGGGCTGCATCGGACCCCCCAACATCCAAGCGAGTGGGCCCGGGGTTCAGTCAAGGAGCGCCTTCTGGGGGTTGGGTTCAGATCAGAGCCCCCTCTCAGACAGGGTTATAGGGGACCAGGTGCAGGGTGAGGAGCTGGGGTTCAGTCGGAGCCCCTCATCGGGGTTTGGTTGTCTGGGAGTCTCAGAGCCCACCTCTCCGCGGGGTTGGGGTTCAGTCAGAGCCCCTCTCTCGTGGGTTGGGTGTTTCGCCGGATGGCCTCTCTCTCCGGCACGTTTGGGGGTCACTCTCCGGGAGATAAAAGGTCCCGAACTTGTGCCCGTCCCCTCAAGCACGCTCCCGACGGCCTCAGCACGGGATGGGACGGGCGGCTCGTCCCGCCCCTGCTGGCTCGGATTGTCCTGCCGGGGCTCTGCGGACCCTGACACGCACCCGGGGCACGAAGGCTCCGTGTGGATCCGGCTCTCCCCAGGGCAGCCCCGGGAGGCACCGGAGCGCGGCCGGGGCACTTTCCCGGGGAAATTTGGTTTGGAAAATGAGAGATTTCGGGATCGTTCGGGACTGGGGCGGGACGGGAGAGGCGGCGGGGAGAGGCGGCTGCTGAGGGAAGCCGGAGAAGGTCACGAGAGGGGGGTGGGATGTGTTTTTGGGGTGTCCCCACAGCAGCCTCGGGGCTCGGGTGCTCCCCTTTCCCTCCCTGGTCACCCCAGGGTCACCCCAGAGCCCGGTGCTGCCGGACTGGGGGGAGCAGCTGCCCCACGAGGGGTCCCGCTGGGGTGGGTGTCCTACAACCCATTTGGGAAACCGAGGTAGAGAGGCAGCAGAACCCAACAGCGGACTCGGTGGACTGGGGATGGGAAAGGGGAGCAGGGACGGAGGGAGGGCGACACGGACTCTCAGTGGTGTCGCCTTGAGCACACTGGGGGGCATGGAGACTGGCTTGGAAGATGGGGACAAGGAATTTGGGGGAAAACAAGGATATTTGGCTGCATCTTGCAGGGCTGCCTTTACACCCAGCGCTCTGAGCGGGAGATTTGGGGTCAGACAGGACGTCCGGGCCCAGCAGGGCTGGGGATTCTGCACTCCTGGCCCTTCCCAGCCTTCTCCTCAGCGCCAACATTCATCTTGGCTTCCTCTGCTCCTCCCTCACGTCCCCGTTTATTTTTACCTCCCTCCTCCCAGTGAAAAATCAAATCCTATCGATTTCTGGCGCTCTGAGCACGCGTGCGGCGGCGCAGGGATGGATCCCGAAATGCCAGCGGCTGTGCCAGCCCCACCTGGATGGCCACAGCACCTGCCAGCCCTCCGTGGGGCAGCAGGGATGGATGTGGGGCAGCAGGGATGGCTGTGGGGCAGCAGGGATGGATGTGGGCAAGCAGGGTGGCCGTGGGCAGTAGGGATGGCCGTGGGCGGCGCAGGGAGGATGTGGGCAGAGGAATGGCTGTGGGGCAAGCAGGGAGCTGTGGGCAGCAGAATGGATGTGGGGCAGAGCCGTGTGGGGCAGCAGGGATGGATGTGGGCAAGCAGGATGGATTGTGCAGAGCTGTGGGGCAAGAGGGATGGCTGTGGGCAGCAGGGATGGATGTGGGGGCAGCAGGGATGATGTGGGGCAGAAATGCTGTGGGCAGCAGGGATGGCTGTGGGGCAAGCAGGGATGGATGTGGGGCCAGAGCTGTGGGGCGCAAGGATGGCTTGTGGGGCAGCAGGAGATGATGTTGGGCAACAGGATGGCTGTGGCAGGCAGGGATGGCTGTGGTGCAGCAGGGATGGATGTGGGCAGCAAGGGATGGAGTGGGGCAGAGCTGTGGGGCAGCAGGGTGGCTGTGGGCACAGGGATGGATGTGGGAGCAGAGCTGTTGGGGCAGCAGGAAGGCCTGTGGGGCCAGCAGGGAGGGATGTGTGCAGCAGATGGATGTTGGGGCAGAGCTGTGGGGCAGCAGGGATGGCTGTGGGGCAGCAGGATGGAGTGGTGCGCAGGGATGGCCGTGGGGCAGAGGATGCCAGCAAGGGATGGCTGTGGGGCGAGAGCAGGAGCAGATGGATGGGGCAGTGGGGGCTGGGAATGGCCGTGGGCAGAGCTTGTGGGGCAGCAGGGATGGATTGTGGGGCAGCAGGGATGGCCGTGGGCAGTGCTGGAGGGGATGCCTGCATGGGCCAGACAGGGCATAGGGATGTGGGCAGCAGGGATGGCTGTGGGGGGCAGCACAGGGATGGATGTGAGGGCACAGGGAAGGAGCCCTGGGCTGGGAGCCCTGAGCGGCTCCAGAATTTCCTCGCACAGACATCGCCTGTGGCCGGGCTGGGGTTGGTTCTTAAAACCTCAGGCCTGGAATTTGGGAGGTTTTACAGCGCATTTCTGGTGTTCTGAGTAGGGAAAGGCCTGGGAACCCTGGGGAAGGCCCTCTGTGGGTTCCAGGAGCTGTGATGGGTCTCGGGTACCCCAAACACAGCAGGGCAGAGGGTGGGAATTCCTCAGGTCCCGGCTGCTTGCCAGGCTGGTGGCTCTGGAGGATCTGAGTGAGACAATTGTGCAAATTGGGGATCTCTGCTTGTCCCTCCTTTTTATTCCTTTTTGCTTTTTCTTGTGCTTGTTCTCGTTCCTGTATCCCACCTGGCTCCGAGGACTGGAAGAGAATTAAAATCAATTTTTGCACCTCTGCTCTGGGGCCAGGCTGGGAGAGCTGGGGGTGCTCACCTGGACAGGAGAAGGATCCAGGGAGAGCTCAGAGCCCCTTTTGGGGCCTGAAGGGCTCCAGGAGAGGCTGGAGAGGGACTGGGGCCAAGGGCTGAGGACAGGACACAGGAAGGCTTGCCAGTGCCAGAGGGCAGGGTGGATGGGATATTGGGGAATTATCCCTTCCCTTCCTTCCTTCCCTTCCCTTCCTTCCCTTCCCTTCCCTTCCTTCTCCCCTTCCCTTCCCTTCCCTTCCCTCTTCATATTTTCTCTTCCCATTTCCTCCCCTGCCCTTTCCCCTCTCTCCTTTTTTTCCTCTTCCTTTTTTTCTCTTCCTTCCTTTTCCCTCTTCCCTCCTTTTTTCCTCTTGTCCCCTTTTTTCCCTCTTCCTTCCTTTTCTTCCTCTTCCCTCCCTTTTTCTCCCGGTCTCTCCTTTTTTTTGCTCTCCTTATCTTCTCCATTTTTTCTCTTTTCCCCTTTTTTCTCTTCCCTCGTTTTTTCCTCTTTCCCCCATTTTTTCTCTTCCCTCGTTTTTTTTCCTCTTCCCCCTTTTTCTCTTACTTCATTTTTTTCTCTTCCCTTATTTTTTTCTCTTCCCTCATTTTTCCTCCTTCCTCCTCATTTTTCCCCTCCTGCCTTTTTCATTTCTGACACTCCTGAGAGCAGCTCCAAACCCATCTGAACACGAGGGAAACTAAACGGCCGGGAGGGGAGAGGGAGAAGCCGCGCTCAGGCTGCATTTGCGGTATCCACATCGGCCGGTGGCCCGTCCGAGCCCCGGGGACAGGAACCGGGAACGCCGGCAGCGGGGAGAGGGGAGAGGAAGAGGATGGAGAAGATCGGGGAGCTCGGGGACAGCCCTGTGCCCTGCCGAGATGGGGGTGACAGTCCGGGTGATGGCACCGAGCTGTCCTTGGGGGCAGGGAGGGTCTGGGGGTGCCGGGGGGTCCCGCCGTGTTTGTCCGGATTTTCCATCCCTGGAAGCGTCCAGGGCCAGGCTGGACGGAGCTCGGAGCAACCTGCTCTGCTGGGAGGGGATGGCAGCATTTAATGTGAGCTTTGAGGTCTGTTCCAGCCGAAAACACTCTGGGATTCTGCGATTCTGGGATTCTGGAATTCTGCGATTCTGAGATTCTGGGATTCTGGGAATCTGAAATTCTGGGAATCTGGAATTCTGGGATTCTGAAAATCTGGGATTCTGAGATTCTGGAATTCTGAGATTCTGGGATTCTGAGATTCTGGATTCTGGAAATCTGGGATTCTGCGATTCTGGGATTCTGGCAATCTGGAATTCTATGATTCTGGAATTCTGGGATTCTGGGAATCTGAGATTCTGGGATTTTCAGGCCGGGAGTGAGGAGGAGGGTGGGGGATGGCGACTGAGCATCCAACCCTCCTGTTGGGAGGGAGCGCTTTGCTCTGTGCCGGGGCTCCTCTGTCACTCGCTCACCCCAGGGAGAGGGGGACAAACCTTCCCCTCTGGGGGCACAGGGACCACTGGGGCCATTCTCCCCTTGCTCTGAAATTTGGGGACAAACACAGGACAAGGTAAAGGGGGTTTTAAATGCCCCTGGGGGTCACCGCACAGGCTCCATGTCCCCAAGGTGGGCACAACCCCGCATCCAAGAGCCGCCAGGGAGCCCCGTCCTCCCGGCACGGCTGCAGCCCCCCTCCCCTGATCCCCTCATTAGCTGCGACACGGAAAGTGTTTTGAAACCTTGGCGGAGGGGTCTGCGTTCCTCCCCCTCTCCTCCCCCGCCTCGGCCACTTTTCCCGTCACGCTCATTAGAGCCCTGAGTATCAATCAGGGGGAGATGAAAGCCAGCTGGGGATACATTACAACACCTTGGGAAGGGATGAAAGCGCCTCTTTAGTCCTAACAAACCTCTCCAAGCCCCGATGCATATGGATGGCAGCCCGGCTCTCTCGCTGCCTTTCATCTCAGCTTTTGCCTTTTGGGCTCTTTTCGGCTCCTGCCCCCGCAGGAGTGACCCAGTGACACCACGGGCGTGACCAGCGCGGTGGCCTGGGGACACTGGCACGGGTGGCACGGGCTGCTGGACGCACCAAAAAGATTTTAGGGGTTTTGCTTTGCCCATCTGTCCCTGCTGATATCTGAGGGCTGAGAGAACCCAGAACATCCCCAGCAGGAGGGTTTTCCACGGACACGTCCAGGTGGAAAATCCCAGTTTGGAATTCCCAGATGGGAAAATCAATCCCATCCCAGTCCCATCCATGGCTCCCACCGAGGGAGGGGAGCAGGATCAGACCCCCCTCCTCATCGCGTTGCGATGGATTTTAAATTTAGAAATTGTTCGGATTTGTACTTCGGGGGAAAAAAAAAAAAAATCCATGGGGCATTAAATATTTACAGAAAATCAGCAGCTGCGTAAATAATAGAAAAATCCGATATTCGGCGAGTGGACCGGTTTTCAATAAATTTGAAAATTTTATGATATTGTTATTATTATTTATTGCCTATTTTATTTGCCGGCGTCTCTCCTCATGGGCTGCATGGATCCGGGTTTGTCCACCTCGTGCCAGGCCAGGGGTCAAACTCCTCCCGCTGTCTGGAACAGCAGGCAGGGACAGGATCCCTGTGCCACCCCCGTCCTGGTGATGCCACCCTGGGGTCTCGGGGGTCCCGGGGGGCCACAGGAGCCCCGAGGGAGCAGAGGGCTGCGGAGGGTGACGGCTCCGTAGCACCTTCTCTAATGGGATCCTCTCCACAAGTAATTAAGCTCCGGCTAATGCTAACCGTAATGTGATGTATGTATGCCTTTAACTAATCATTTATTAGCCTCGTTGATGGTTTGTCAATATTAATTCATTTATTTAAACAACTCCGAGCTGTAATGAAGATGTTTGCTTTAAGGGAGCAAAAAAAAAAAAAAAAAAAAGAGATGGAGCTGCCAGGAGATTTTTTTGTTGACTCGATGCGTGTCGCCCTGCGGGACCAGGAGCTGCGGCCACCAGGGCTGGTGGCCTGGCCTGGGGTGGGTGGGGAGCTGTCACTGGTGGAACTGGGAACTGGGAGCCATGGGGAGCACAGGGAGCTCCGGGTGTCCCACACCACCCAGGACAGCAGGATCTGGCCCCGCTTCCTTCCCCGGGGCGATGGGAGCATCCCGGGGATGTCAGGCTCTGGCACCAGGCAGCTCCACCAGAGAAACTTTGGAAGAATTTCCCTTGGTTTGACCTTAAAGTGTTCGAGCTGCGCCTCAAAGCCTGAAATCAAACCCAAACGCCTGCCTGACCCAGAACTATAGTTTTTTTTTGCTCGACTTTCGATTTGTTAATGATTTCAAACTGGTTTTCATTTCAAATCAAAGCGCTTCTTATTTTTTTCTTGGAGGTAGGGAGCGGGAAACTGCCAATAAACTGAAAAAAAAAAAAAAAAAAAGCACTTTTGGTGCTGTTTGATAAACCTAGGTTGGATCAGATTTGTGTTCCGTGCCCTCTGGGGGTTGCAGGAGGTGAGATGGAGGAGCAGGGAATGCTGTGGGAACATCCCAGGGTAGAGAGGTTCCAGGATGAGCAGATCCCAAAGAGGAGCCTCTGGCCAGGGGCTGGACCCGCCGCTTCCAGCTCTGCTTGGCAGCTTCTTAATATCAACTAGATCGCCTTATTAAAGTTAACTTTCTCTTAAACAGGCTTAATTAGCGCCCTTCAGATGAGCATTAATTAATCCCGGGCTGCTCGGGAGGATGCAGAGTTTCCCCTTGATCGATGGTTGGTCCTGGATGGAGACAAACTCCTCGGAAATCCGGGGCTGGTGTTGGGCTGCAGCTGAGAGCCGGTGGCTGCTCGTGTCCTGCTCCAGGCTGGGGGTGCCACTGCTGCTGTGACTGACCATGAGTGACCGCGAGTGACTGTGACGTGACCGATGACGTGACTGAGTGACCTGTGAGTGACCGTGAGTGACTCGTGAGTGACTCAGATGACGTGAGTGACCGACGGAGGTGGACTGTGACTGTGAGTGACCACGAGTGACCGCGATGACTGTATGACCGGAGGACCTGAGTGACTGGTAGGACGTGAGTGACGTGAGTGACTGACGTGATGACTGAGTGACTGTGAGGACCACGAGTGACGTGAGTGACCGTGAGTGACCGAGTGCCGGAGTGACTGTGAGCTGTGATGACCGTGAGGACCGTGAGTGACGTGAGTGACGGAGTGACGTAGTGACATGAGTGACTGTGAGTGACCGGAGTAGTAAGTGACGTGAGTGACTGTGAGTGACTGTGGTGACGAGTGACGGTGACGCGGTGACGTGATGACGTGAGTGACGGAGTGACTGTGAGTGACCATGGTGCCACGAGTGCGTAGTGACGTGAGTGACCGTGAGTGACCGTGAGTGACTGTGAGTGACCGTGAGTGACCATGAGTGACGTGAGTGACCGTGAGTGACCATGAGTGACCATTCACCATCATGCAGGGCAGTGTATGACCATGCACAAACACACACACCTGATCATTCCCTATCATCCATGGTCACTCACAACCATACATAACCACACATGATTGACAAATGATTCGGTATCACCATGCATGACCACACATGACCACTCATTACCATGGATAACCATGTACAACCATGGCTGACCACACGTGACCGCACGTGACCCTGTATTACCATGTCTGACCACTCACCATCATGTGTGACCATGTAAAACCATGGATGACCATTCACCACCACCCATGACCACACAGAACCACTTGCCACTGCCTGTGACCACACACAACCACACATGACCACACACAACCCTGTATCGCCACGTATGACCGGACACAACCACTCATTACCATGGATGACCATGTACAACCATGGATGACCATGCATGACTACTCACCACCATCCATGACCACACACAACCACACATGATCACACATGACCCTGTATTACCCTGTCTGACCACTCACCATCATGTGTGACCATGTACAGTCATGGATAATCATGCCTGACCATTCACCACCACCCATGACCACGCAGAACCACTCACCACTGTCTGCGACCACACACAACCCTATATTACCACGTATGACCACTCATTACTATGGATGACCACACATGACCACACATGACCCTATATGACCATGTCTGACCACTCACCATCTTGTGTGACCATACACAACCATGGATGACCATGTCCGACCATTTCCCGCCATCCATAACCATGCACAGCTATTCACCACCATCTCCAACCATACACAAACACACATGACCACACACAGCCTTATATTACCATGAATGACCACACATGACCACACACAACCCCACATTACCGTGAGTGACCACACATGACCACTCACCACCCTGGCTGACCATGTGCAACCATGGATGACCATGTGCACGACCATTCCCCACCATCCGTGACCACACATAACAATGTACAACCAAATATTACATTGAACAGCCATGGATGACCATGTACAACCGTGGATGACCAGGTACAACCACTCACAATGATCCATGACCACACACAACCACTCACCACCATGTGTGACCATGTACAATCATGGCTGACCATGTAAAACCATGCATGACCACATACAAGAATGGATGACCATGTACAACAATAAAATAACCTTGTACAACTGTGGATGACCATGTACAACAATAAATGACCGTGTACAACCATGGATGACCATTCCCTACCATCCATGACCACACACAACCACACCCAATCATGCATGACTGTGTGCAATCATGGATGACCACGTACAAGCATGGATGACCGTGTACAACCACAGATGACCATACACAACAATTCACAATGATCCATGACCACACACAGCCGCTCACCACCATGTGTGACCATGTACAATCATGGATGACCATGTAAAACCATGGATGACCACGTACAAGCATGGATGACCGTGTACAACCACAGATGACCACACACAACAATTCACAATGATCCATGACCACACGCAACCACTCACCACCATGTGTGACCACGTACAAGCATGGATGACTGTCTACAACCATGAATGACCATTCCCCACCATCCATGACCCCACACAACCACACCCAATCATGCATGACTGTGTACAACCATAGATGACCATGTACAACCATGGATGACCATGTACAATCATGGACGACCACGCAAAACCATCCACAAGGATCCATGACCACACACAACCACTCGCCATCATGTATGACCATGGATGACATATGTACAGGCATGGATGACCACATACAACCATGGATGACCATTGCCCATCATCCATGACCGTACACAACCACACCCGATCATGCATGATCACGTACAAGCATGGATGACCACACACAACCATTTGCCACCATGGATGACTGTGCACAACCATGGATGACCATTCCCCACCATCCATGACCACACACAACCACACATGGCCATGCACAACCCCATATGACAGCGTACAGCTGTGCATGACCACAGATGACCACTTGCCACCATCCATGACCGTGCACAACCGTAGATGACCACATATGACCACGTGTGGCTGTGAAATGTCCACACGTGGCCACAGCCCCCAACACAGATGCAGCCCCAGCTTCTCCCTGTGGTGTCTTGGCTGGGCATGGCCATGGAGAGTGTTTCTCCCATGAAAATGTTCCTTGTCCCCAACCACCCTCGCAGTGCCTGCAACATCTTACAGGGGACATTTCTGTGGAGAAGATTTCTCCTGCGTGGTTTGGTCCCGCTACCTGCTCTTTTCCTTCAGTGCCCTTTATTCCAGCCAAGAAGGACCAGGAAGCCGGCTTCTCTAGGGAAAAACAGGGAAAAGAAAGATGGAGATTTGTTAGAAAGTCACGGGAAGCTGGCAGTGAAAATCACGGTGTTTTGGGAAGCTGCTGAAAGGCTTCCAGCACAGCAGGAACCTGTGTGGATCCCTCAGGAAACAGCAGTGGAAGAAATCAGGTTCATTCAGCTCAAATCGTTGGTGGCATTTGCCTGTTTTCACAGAAGTATAACCCTGAGCTTCTCGAACCTTCTGTGGCCTCCAGTCTGGAATCATGCAGGATAAGGGGATGAAGATATTTCACTTTGGAGGCAGGGAAACTGAGGCACGGAGGACTTTTTGGGGTTCCACACTCATTCCAGCCCCAAGTCCTCATGCAGGAGGCTCAGAACTTTGAAAGTCCCCCAGACTGGAGCGGGATCACCCAGCACAGCCCCGGGGGCGCATCCCACTCATCATCTCCCAGTGAAACAACAGCGGGAGAGTTGAGGACCCATGGGGGGACACGGGGGTCCCCTGGGGGTGACAGGGATGAGCCGAGGGGTGGGAGCGGGCAGCGGGAAGAGCGGGGCGGCCGGAGCAGGGGGGCTGGCCGGCCTGACAGCGGGTCACGGAGCCGGCAGCGGGGCGAGGTGCCGAAGGGATCGATAGCAATTCTAATATCATACGAGTCAATCGTGACCTGCCATGGGCAGCGCGGCAGGCTGACTCCGGAGCTGCAGCACCTGATAAATGGGCTCTCAAAACCATATTTATAGCAAGAAAAAGCTCATAAAATGGAAACGAGGGCAGGGCGAGGGAGGAGGAGAGGAGGAGGAGGCTGCAGCCCGGCCGCGCTCCGGCCATTACATCGGCTGCGGGAAGGGGAAAGGGATGTGGGCAGCTGCCCGCCCTGGGGGGCTGTGTGGGGCTGGGATTTGGTGCTGGAGGGGTTGTGGGGTGGACACACAGCCCATGGGGCAGGGAACACCAAATGATGCTTTGGATGGGGTGAGCATGGAGGGACACCTGGCTGGGGGGGTTCGGGTGTTGACCCCAGTAAATTGCTGCCCCCCAGCCCTGTGCAAACTCCCACCAGCCACACACCCCAGGGTGTGAGAAAGCTCTGGGGCCACCCCAAATCCCACTGTTTGTGGGCGTTTCACACCCTGGAATTTCTGGGGATTCACAGGAGGAAGGTGCTGTTCCCCCTTATCCCTCCCAGGCCAAGTGAGACCTGCAGCTGCTCATCCCTGCTCCCCTCCATTCCCATCCTGTCCTCCTGCCTCCCTGCCCCAACGAGCAAACCCTGCCTGACACTGCCAGGAGCTGCAGTTTTCCTCCAGGCCTTGATGAGGAAAGAGAAAAATTGGGGAAAAAAATGAAGAAGGACAGGGAGGTTCTTATAGGGGCATCAGTTCGTCTGTACCCCCAAAGGCTTTGTCCTTTCTCCTCTGTCCCCACTGGGAGGACACCCAGGGGTGACTCCTTGTGCCAGGAGAGGTGTGAAGGGCCGTGGGTTCCCCAGCCCTGATTTGCTTCTTCACCCCTCTCATGCTTCCTCATCCTCCTTCCTATGGATCAAACCCCTCACGGTGCTGCAGTTTCCCTTCCCCAACCCTTCTGGTGTTTTTCCTGTTGTTAAACCTCCCCCAAATCTTGCTCCTAGTTAACCAGGGGGATTTGACACCCCTAAAGGCCCTCCTGAGCCTCCCCTGCCCTGGCTCCAGCAGCTCCACGTTCTGCTGCTGTTGTTGCCCAGGGCTGGGGCAGCTCTGCAGGTGGGGTCTCACCTGAGCGGGCAAGGGCAGAATCCCCCCCTCCCCTGCTCTTCCTTCCTTCCTTCCTTCCTTCCTTCCTTCCTTCCTTCCTTCCTTCCTTCCTTCCTTCCTTCCTTCCTTCCTTCCTTCCTTCCTTCCTTCCTTCCTTCCTTCCTTCCAAAATTCCTTCCTTCCAAAATTCCTTCCTTCCTTCCTTCCAAAATTCCTTCCTTCCAAAATTCCTTCCAAAATTCCTTCCTTCCAAAATCTTCCAAAATTCAATTCCTTCCTTCCTTCCTTCCTAAATTCCTTTCTAAATTCCTAAAATTCCTTCCAAAATCCCTTCCAAAATTCCTTCCTTCCAAATTCCTTCCAATTCCAAAATTCCCTTCAAAATTCCTTCCAAAATACCTCCCTTCCAAAATTCTTTCCAAAATTCTTTCCAAAATTTCTTCCTTAAAATTCCTTTCAAAATTCCAGCCCTGTCTCCTCCCACCTTTCCAAGCAAATCCATTGGCTTATTTAAGAATTAGGTTCCCAAAAACCTTTGACAATCTGAGTGGGGTTTTTTGTGTTAAAAATGGCATCATTTCCTAAAAAAAATTTTACATATGGATTTAAAAAAAATATATATTTATGATAAATAGATCAGCTGTTTGCTTGGGTTTCATTTCAGGTATTCTCACAAAATGTGAAATTTTCTTCTTCTAAAAGGAGAGGAGAAAATGAAGACCAGTGTTGAACAGATAATTCCCATTCTATCTTCCTCCCACTTTTCCAAGCAAATCCATTAGTTTATTTAAGAATTAGGCTCCCAAAAACTTTTGACCATCTGAGTGGGTCTTGAGTGTTAAAAAATGCAACATTTCCCAAGAAAATTTTGCTTATGGAATTTTTTCAAAAAATTACCTATTATAAATATATCAGCCACTTGCTTGGGTTTCACTTCAGGTATTCACATAAAACATGAAATTTTCTGCTTCAAAAAGGAGAGGAGAAAACGAAGATCAGTGTGTGTGAACAGACAATTCCAGCCCTGTCTTTGTCTCACCTTTCCAAGCAGATCCATTGGCTTATTTAGCAATTAGGCTCCCAAAAACCTTTGACCATCTGAGGGGGTTTTTTTAGTGTTAAAAATCGCAACATTTCTTAAAAAAAAAAATTGCATATGGATCTTTTTTTAATAATTATCTATTGAAATAAAATAGCTTTGAAGCCCCATTTCTCACCATGTGAGGGAGTTTATCAGAGATCTCAGACATTTTTCCCAAGCTCCCTGCTGGAAACTGGCAGAGATTTCCAGAAGGCAACCATGCTGGGGGCAGCCTTTGGGGATGGAGCAGTGTGGGGAGCAGGATCAGGACTGGATGGGAGCATTTTGTCCTGCTCGGGGTGTTCATTGCTCTGCAAAAGCCTTCTCTCTGCCTGGATGGGGAAGGTAAAATCACAGAATTGTTAAGGCTGGAAAAGGTTGGAGATCCTGGAATCCAGTCATTAACCCAGCACTGCCATGGCCACCACTGACCTGTGGCCCCAAGAGCCACATCCCCACGGATTTTGAGCATTTCCAGGGATGGATGGTGACTCCACTTCTGCCCTGGAGCCAGGGTCTGACCACATTTCAGTGAAGAAATTTTTCCTTATATCCAATCCAAATTTCCCCTGATGGGAAGAGGCTCAATTGCCACACGGGAAGGATTCATAGGGAGCTCTGGAACTCTGTTTTTTCCCCTCTTAGGGGTCTCAGGAAAGCAGCTGAACAGAATTTGGGCCATCAGGACTTTTCTTGCCTCTTCTCCTCCTCGTGAGGCCCTTGAGGACCTGGAAGGGAGCCACATCCACAATTTTTTGAACACATTTGGGGCTGGTGACTTCACCACTGCCCTGGGCAGCCCATGATTTCCAAATATCCAATCAAAATTTCCCCTGGTGGAAGGATTTCACAGAGGCTCAATTTCTGAACACCCTTTCACAGAGGGAGCTCATGTGTCTCCCTTCAAGGTCCTCAAGGGGCCCACCAGGAGGAGAAAAGGGAAAGACAAGTCCTGATGGCCCAACTTCTGCTCAGCTGCTTTCCTGAGATCCTCAGGAGTTCCAGAGCTCCCTCTTGGATCCTTCCCATGTGGCAATTGAGCCTCTTCCCACTGGGGGAAATTTAGATTGGACATAGGGAAAAATTTCTTCACTGAAATGAAGTCAGGCCCTGGCACAGGGGTCACTATCCCTGGAAATGTTCAAAAACCATGGGGATGTGGCTCTTGGGGACACGGGTCAGTGGTGGCCATGGCAGTGCTGGGTTAATGGTTGGGTTCCAGGATGTCAAACCTTTTCCAACCTTAACGACCTTAACTGGTTCTTCCCTCTGGTGAGGACCTCAGGAAAGCAGCTGAGCACAAGTTGGGCAATCAGGACTTGACTCACCCCTTCTTCTCTTGGTGGGCCGCTTGGAAGGGGCTGCCTGTCTCGGTGGGGTGTGGAGGATTTCCACCCCTCTGCTGTGGGCCACCAAGAGCCACCCGAGGCCACCAAGAGCCACCAAGGTGCAGGGAGAGGCACCCGCCATGTCCTGCCTTCATTCTCCACACCAACACAACCCAAGGGTTCCCAACAGCTCTGTCCTCGTTCCCACCTTCCCTGTCACCTGTTCCTCACATCCCTAATTCATCCTGTCCCAAATTCATCCTGCCCCACGTGATTTCCTGGTGTCAGCGAGGGTGTTTGTAAACGGGATGGAAAGAAGGCAGGAAATCCCAGTTTGGAGATGGCGTCTGGAGAGCCACCACTGTGGTGGGAGGTGAACCCATGAGCTGCATCTGCTGGTCCTGAATGGAGCAGAGCAGCTCCTGGGTGACCCCTGATTCTGTGCTTGTGGGGATTTGTGGGTGTTCACGTGGCGGTGGTGGGCAGGGGTGGAGCCGCTGGGCAGTGTCCACCACTGTGTCCACCACTGTGTCCACCACTGTGTCCACCACCATCTCCTGCTCAAGGGGTGTCCGGCAGCATCAGCGGCCACCACGCCAAGGACTGAGCACCCCAGCCCAGCTGCTGTCCCCAGGGATGGATTCACAAAGCCCAAGGCACACAATGTCCAGGAAAGAAGAGTTCCCTGCAGCACCCAAGCCCCTGAGATGTTCTCCCACACCCAGCTGGGGCACATCCCCTGGCAGATGGAGGCAAACGTGTCCCAGAGCTTCTGCTCTGTCCCTTTGGCCACCTGGGAGAGCCTCTCCTCGGGTACTGACCAACGCCCCAGCCCTGCCTGTTGGACACAACCCAACCATGGCCACCCCAGGCCCAGCTCCTCCACGAGCCTTCCCCCACCTCCAATCCCTTCCCCAGGCCTCCATTGCCTCCAGCACCCATCACCAGCCCAACTGGACAAACAGCCCGGCGGCGTGGAGAACCCAAGCGTGGCAAACAGCGATGGGCGCCGGCAGAGGACACCTCCCCATCCATCTCCTCTGCCAGGCCTTATCTCCGGAAAAGGCTCATCCGGAGCCAACGAGGAAGAGCTGAAGGGGACATCTGGCTGCTCGAACCCTTGGCCCCCATCTCCATGTAGCCGCTGAAGATCCCGGCGTCCTCTTGACGGAAGCTAGGCTGCATCCCCGGCCTTGCTATCTCCTCGCAGAGCATGGCAGTTCCTGAATTGCCTGCCCGTGGCGGGCCCTAATGGCCCAGAGCTGATGTTTTATTGTCGGGTTTAAAAGTGTAATTAGTTCAAGTGTAAACAAAAAAAACCCCTTGCTTAATTAAGAATTTTTAAACAGGGCGCAGAGAGATTCCGGAAACATTAATGAACCCCGGGCAAGCACCATAAAATTGATCGAGGGAAGAGAGAGATGGCGAGGGCCGGGGGAGGGCTGGGGTGGGATGAGCCAGGAGAGGGTTTTACCGCAGGAATCGCCTCAGTTTACTTTGGCCGCTGTGCATTTGGAAGCTGCGTTTATGGCGATGGGTCTCCATAGAAATGCCTAATGATTTCTGATGCATTAACGGGAGCGATGCGCGGCGGCCACGCGTTGTTTAAGGAGATGAAGAGGATCCTTTTAGGGCTGGTGTGTTATAGATCGAGAGTGATGGGGTGGGCCCGGGGTTGAGGCTCCCTGGGCTATGGCCTGGCAGGGCCCATGCCTGAGCGAGGAGCAAACGCCAGCCTGGGCCTCCAAGAGTCCATAAAAACAGCAAATAAAATCAAAGTGCAGCTTTCCCACTACCTCATCGCTCCCTTCAAAGCTCTTTTTTTGGCTGGTGCCAAGAGAAGTTAAATATATTTTCTTTTCCCATCCATGGACGAAGGGTTGGGTCTGAGCATTTCCCATGCAGGCACCTCCAGATGTGTCTCCAGGCTGCCACGTTCTGTGTGGGTTGAAACATCTGAAGATGTCGGGAAGATCCTTCTTCTCCCTATTGAGTGGGAGGCAGCCAAAGGCTCTGTTGGGATCTGCTCAAGGCCAACTAGGCTCCCCCTGGATGGTTGGGTTTCATGGTGGGAGGTGCTGGTGAAGGTCAGCCTTGAAGACTTTCCATGTGCTGGCGTCCTCCTGAAGGTGGTGGGGAGAGAACTGGAAGGGCCGAGATCAAAATGGAAGGGGAGGAACTGTGACCTTTCCCAAGGTCATCCCTCCCACTCCCCAAACAGGGGTGAAGAGCCCGTGCCCAAGGGAGGAGCCCTGTGGCCTCTGTAGGGCTGAGGGCCCAGCTCTGCTCCCTGGGGGCAGTTGGAGGACTTTGAAGGTCAAGGCACCTCGTGGCTTTTCCCTTCCTGGCTCAGCAGAAGGGCCCAAGGATGTCTCTCCCACTGCTTTGGGGCAGCCAGGTGCTGGAGGAGTTCAGAAGTTCAATATTCTGTCCTTTTGGTCAAAGTTCCGCTTGGAGATCTCTGTGCCACTGTCTCTTGGAGTTCTGCAGGAATGTCCCCCTTGTTCTCCCCCAGACCTCTCTAATGATTGTCTTGGGGGCCACCAAAGGCCATCAGAACCCTCAGAGAGAAGCTGGTTGCTACCTGGGAGCCCACCTTGAACCTGACATGGTTTCTCTTGTCCTCCCTGCACCCATGATGGAACCAGCCAGTGTCCCATCCTCCTGGAGGTGCTGCTCCAGGGTATCTTCTCCCTTCTGGGCCCATGAACCCACTGCCTTCCACTCTTCCTCAAAGTCCATGTCTCCCAAACCCCTCATTCCTGTTCCTTCACCTCCAGGGTTCTCCAGCTTGTCCATGCTTTCCTCGTGAAGCTGGTGCCCCACCCAGGTGGAGGCTCGGGGGCTCTCGCTGAGGCAATCGAGAGAGTGGCTGCCCAGTCTGGCAACCTGGGACCTCCACAACCTTCCCATGGGCTTTTCCAAAAAAAAAGGCACTGTGGGCTCTGTTGAGCACCCAGAACTTGCTGTCCTTGAGGGGCTGGAATCAGTAGGGCCACCAGGTGACACGTTGGTGCCCAGTGAGACCCCACCCTCAGCTCTACAGCAGGGCTGGGTAGAGATTGAGGAGCTGGATGAGCAACAAGAGAAGACAAGTCATGGAATGATAAAACCCCAGACTGGTCAGAAGGGACCTTAAAGATCACCTCACTCCAGCTCCTGCCTCGGGCTGGGCTGACACCCACCAGGGGAGCTCAGAGGGTGAGCCCCACCCAAAGTCACCCTCCCAACAGCCCCAGGAGGAATATCCAGAGCAAGGAAAATGAGATTTGGGGAGCTCAGACCATCTCCAATGGCAGAAACACCACATGGGATGGGCTGTGCTGCCAAGGGAGGGACACGGGGGAGGTGGATTTCCACCCCGAGCTGGTGGGACAGAAGATCCCAGCTCAGCAGTTTGTCCCCAGGGGAACTTCCGTCACTGGAGCAATGTCCAGCGCTTGTCCCTCTCCTGCCCACGGTGGGACAGTGGGCAGTGCTGGCCATGGGCACCTCGCTGTGCTGAGGGTGCCCAACACCTGTTCCGGGGACAGAGCCCTCAGCTCGCCCCCAGAGAGCCCGTGGACACTCAGGTGAGGTGTCCCTGCCACGCTGTCACCTCTGCTGTCCCCTCACACCCCGGGCTGGAGCAGCTCCCACGGGGAGCACCGAGCTCCGCGGGCTTCCCGCCCTCTCTGCCTCTTCCTTCATTATTTTCCCGCTCCTCCCACCCTCTCCTGCCTCTCCTCCTTTTCCCTGGCTTTTGTTCCTTCTCTCCTCTTCCCCTCCCTCCTCCCAGAAGCCTTCCCCCACCTCCAATCCCTGCTCCGGCTGCCCAGCCTGTGTCAATTAAGTATCGATCCCCTGTTCTCTATCAGTGGTCAGCTGAGCTAACCAGTCCTGCTCGCTGCTTTTCAGCGGGATGAATAATAACAATAATAATAAAGGGGTAGGGGGGAGGCAGCTGCACTCGGTGCCTGCAGCCCTTCACCTCTCCCTACCCCGTGCGCGCCCGCCCTCGCCCCCTCCACAGCTACGGGCAAAATCGATAGCGCGCAGAGTCAGGGATGGAATATTTTTATCCTCTAATTGGGAAATGTGCTTTGACAAAGCCCGAGGAGCGGGGAGGGGGCCGGCAGATCCTGTACCGAGAGCCGGGCAAGGCGGCAGAGCCCGGCCGCGGGAGGGGAGCCGGGGATTTGCCGGGAGGAGGTGACGGCAGTGAGCGCTTTGGGTGGGTCCGGGCACGGCTGGAGAGGTGATGGAGCCGTGGAAGAGCCGGTCTGGACCCCGGGGGTGTCAGTGAAAGGATAAAAAGAGGACAAAAAGCCCATCCTCCCCCTCAAATCCCTGTCTATTGCGGAAGGAAGGATTTGGAATTTAGGAATTTCGGAATTTTGGAATTTAGGAAGGAATTTTGGAAGGAAGGAATTTTGGAAAGAAGGAAGGAATTTTGGAAGGAATTTAGGAAGGAATTTAGGAAGAATTTAGGAATTAGGATTTAGGAATTTAGGAAGGAGAAGGAAGGAAGGAAGGAAGGAAGGAAGGAAGGAAGGAAGGAAGGAAGGAAGGGATTTGGAAGAAAGAAAGGGTGTTCCCTGCTCCTGGCTGGCATCCCATGGCACGTTGGCCTGCCCAGCTGGTGGTGCCAGGCAAGGTGGGACAGCTGTGCATGGGACACCCCAGTGACATGTCCTGGGAAGCCACCAGCCCTCCCTGGGTGTTCCTGGGGACATCCTTGCCGTCCCACACCTCAGGCAGCAGTGTTGATGAGGCTGTAAAGGCACAGGTTGGACTCAATGATCCTAAAGGTCTTTTCCAACCTCAATCAGTCCATGACACAAAACAGTTCTGTGCTTGTGTGACAATGCTGCCATCAGCCCCATGTGCAGCTCCAAGTTTGTCACAACCACAGCCACAAACACCTTCCAGCTGTGCCAGGTGTTGTCTCTGCCCATGGCAGGGGTTGGAATGAGGTGATCTTTGGGGTCCTTTCCAACCCAGACCAATCAGTAATCCTTTAAATTATCCCCTTCCTCTGGTCAAACCTGCTTAAGCACCATTGGAAACCAGACAAGGCCATGGAAAGACACCAAGACACAAATCCCAATCCCTGGAGGGTACAAAGAGACGGAGATGTGTCACTTAGGGACATGGCTTAGCAGTGGTGGTTAATGTGATTGTGTTTGGAATCACAGAATCATTCGGGCTGGAAAAAACCTCCTGGAGCTGCTCCCAGCCCGAATGTTGGGGCTGCACTGGGCACATTCTGGAGGTGAAGGAAATTTGAGTCTTTCCTCCTGGGTAACAAGTGACAGGAAGAGAGGAATCGGGCACAAGTTGCCCCAGAGGAGGTTTAGATTGGATATTGGGATAAATTACTTCATAGAAAGGGTGGGCAGGCATTGGCACAGACTTGCCAGAGTGGTGGGGCAGTCACCATCGCTGAAGTGTCCAGATGGAAGTGTGGATGCAGTTCTTGGGGACACAGTTTAGTGGTGGACATGGGACTGGGTTAATGGTGGGACAGGATGACAAGAGAGGGCTTCTCCAAACTGAATTCCACGTGGATTCTGTGATTCCATCATCCCGTGAATCCTGGCTCTGTAATCCAGCCATGCTCCCTTCCTCAGGAGTTTGGGGTGTGTGAGTTGGGTGTCTCTGAACTGGTTTCCAGTCCTCAAACTGGGAGCGTGTGGAATTCTGGCAGCTCTCAATCAGAGTGCCCAGGCAGTGCAGGGCTGGAGAGGAATCCAGCTGGGAATGTGTGCTCCAGAAGGCTCCCAGAACCTCAGGCTTGAAACAGCTGCTGAGGAGCCTGGCTGCTCACAGAGTCACAGATCACAGAATCACAGAGTCACAAAATCACACAGAAATCACAGAAATCACAATCACAGAATCACAGAATCACAGAAATCACAATCACAGAGTCACAAAGTCACAGAATCACAGAATAATGGAGTCACAGAGTCATAAAGTGACAGAATCAAAGAGTGACAGAATCACAGAATCACAATCACAGAATCATGGAATCAGAGTCACAGAGTCACAAAATCACAGAATCAATCACAGAATCACAGAATCAATCACAGAATCACAATCACAATCACAGAATCATGGAATCAGAATCACAGAATCACAGAAATCACCAGGGCTGGCAGAGACGTTCAAGCTCTTCCAGTCCAACCCCTGCCCTGACACCTCAACTCACCCACGGCACAAAGCCCCACATCCAATCTCCCTTTGAACACATCCAGGGATGCCAACTCCACCCCCTCTCTGGACAGACCATTCCAGTGCTTTATCACTCTTTCCCTAAAAAACTTTCTCCTGCTATCCAACCTATATTTCCCTTGGTGCAGCTCCAGGCTGTGTCCTCTCCTTCTGCCAGCTGCTGCCTGGAGAAAGAGACCGACCCCATCTGCCCACAAACACCTTCCAGGACTTTGCAGAGCTCCCTGGGAGGAAAGCTGATGTGAAAATCAAAGCAGAGATGAGCAGAAATGGAATTTGTGTGGCGACAAATCCTTCATAAGGCAAGCACTGCGAGCCGGGTTGACTTCAGCTGAACGAAACGAGGGAAAGCTCCGGAAGGAAATGCCGTTTAAAAGCTGAAATTAAATCCTTTGACCTGCCGATGCAGGATGTTTCAAATGGTACTTAATTTCCACGGGTAAGGTGCCTGTAATGCTCCTGAGTGAGTGACGAAGTTACTCGGGTTTAATCGAATTGTGCCTTCCCCGGGTTTATTTCACGGGAGATGTTGACAAGTTGTAGCTTGAGGGGGAAAAAAAACCCAAAAATAAAGGCTGGAGATGATTTTTCTTGTGACTCTGGGCCACAGCTGTGGAATTCTCTGCTGCCATTCAGTCCCGTGGTTGGGCTGGTGGCCCTGGTGCTCAGGAGAAGGGTTGGACCTGGCTTGTCTGCTCTGAAGAATCCTGAAGGAAGCAGAGTGTGACCCAAAAATGTGGCCCAGCTGCAGATTTTGGGATGTTGAAACCCATTGAAATTCTGCCCTGAGCAATAAATGGGAAATTGGAAAGAGACAACAGGGGCTGGGACATTTCAGATGAACTCAGGAGGATTTGGGTAAATACCAAGATGATCCTAAAAAGGCACCAACAGCACAAAACCCACAATCAGCACCAAAAAAAAGCTTCTCCAGCTCGGGGAGGGAGCTTGTGAGCGAGGTCTTGGCTGCCCCAGGGTGTGAGGGACATGGGGCTGGGCTGGCCGAGGACACAAAGGTGTCCCAGCTGCTGGTGGGTGAGGAAGGGTAGGACATGATGGGTTACACCCATTCCCAGATTCCTCTCCAGCCCTGGCACTGCCTGGGCATTCTGAGAGCTGCCAGGATGCCACACGCTCCCAGTTTGAGGATTGGGAACCAGTTCAGAGACACCCAACTCACACACCCCAAACTCCTGAGGAAGGGAGCAGGGCTGGATCACAGAGCCAGGATTCACGGGGTGGTGGAATCACAGAATCCACGTGGAATTCAGTTTGGAGAAGCCCTCTGTGATCATCCTGTCCCACCATCGGGACAGCCCAAACCACCCAGTGTCACTCACTTTAGCCTCAACCCTCCATCTCCTGGAGGAGCCTGAGGGGTTTTTACACCATGCAGAGCCTGTCTGTTTGATCTGGCTTTAGCTTTGCTTTCAAACCTTTTAAAAATCTCATCCCCTCGCATCCAGCCCTGAGAGCACTCTCCGGCTGCCCTCGGCTGCGCTATTTTTATTTTTAAGCACCTCTGTCTCGTCGTGGCCGTGCTCTGTACAGAAGGAGGGGGAGACCCAGTGTGGAAACCACAACTCTGCTCTTTGCCACCCACCCCACGATGCCTAAAACAAGGCTCAGCTGAAACAGAGGCCAGACAAAGTGAAGAGAATAAAGCAGATAAATTTAATCCAGGCCTGCTGGTGCATTGAGGGCAGACAAAGCCTCCTCCTGGGGCTGCACCCAAAATGGACCCCGAGTCACGAGATCTTCCCCTTTTATCAGCTCTGTCTCACGAACACATCGGGCCCCAATTCCCCAATGACACCTTCAGGTGATGATGTCACCCACCCCAAACTGCTCCCCCCAATTCTCTGTTGTTTCCATATTTCTGAGGCAGTGAAGTGTCCTTGGATTCAGCCCAGAAAGGAATTGTTTTGTCTAAAGATGTGAGAGCAGCAGCTTTAGTGCTGAGAAGTACCAGAATACAGATACATGAAAATATAAAAACTGAAAATCCTAAGGCATCAGCTCAAGTCCCGCAGCCCCCAGGTTTTGTCTGGTTTTGGCTGCCCGGTGGGTGAGGTGCCACTGTGCCCATCCAAAGAGAGAGAGACGGGCTCGGGGCTCATCTGGGGCTGGGGCTGAGCCAGTCCTGGTGGGAATGGAGACAAAACCACGGCTCTGGCTCCTCACAGGGCAGGGAGCGAGCTCAGTTGCCATAGCAGTGTCCTCTCCCCCAGCCCTCCCTGCCAGCCTGGTTATTTTTGGCTGTTGTGCTCCGAGCTGCTGTGAGTCAAACCAAGAGTGAGGAGCAAAGCAGAGCTGGATTCTCCAGCTTCTCCTCTTGTCAAGGGAAAAGCTGCTGGGCAAATGGGGTGGCTGTGGGTCTGCTGCACCCTCTAGGGCAGGGCGAGGCTGGAAGCCAAGGGCAGTGCTGAAAAGATCATCCAGGTATTTTAGCAGAGTTCAGTTTGACAATAAGCAATGAGATTTTCTTTCTGCTGGATCTTCTGGGCCTCTGGAATCCCACATCCAGTCTGCTCTCCATCCCTTCTGCAGCATCTCCATGGTTTGGATGGGAGGCACAGAATCCTGGGGTGTTCTGAGTGGGAGGGACCCTCAGGGATCATCAAACCTGGCTCTGCCCAGACCCCCCAACAACCCCACCCTGTCTCATCTTCTGAATAGGATTGATTCCCAACTAATATGGGGAGGAAAAACTTCCCAAAGAACAGCATTTCCCAAGAAATCCCAAAGCAAAGGATTTCCTGCTGCTCCTCAGCTTCTTCATGGTGGGGGAGCTCTGCTCCATCTCCTGGAGTCCTTTGCTGCAGCCCAGCACAAGATGGACAAGAAGTGATGGATTTGATGGGACACTGGCAGATCTTTTGACCTGAAGAGGCCCTAAATTGGTTTGTGATTTTTGGTTGGGAATGCAGGAAGCCAGAACAGCCAGCTGTCAAATCATAAAATCCTGGAATATCCTGAACTGGGAGAAATCATCACTCTGTGACAGTTATGGAATTGTGGAATATCCTGAGCTGGAAGGGACCCACAAAATCATCAATCCCACCCCTGGCTCTGCCCAGACCCCCCAATAACCCCACCCTGTTCATCCCTGGCAGCGCTGTCCAAACGCTCCTGCAGCTCTGGCAGCCTCGGGGCCGGGACCATTCCCTGGGGAGCCTGGGCAGTGCCAGCACCCTCTGGGGACAGAAGAACCTTTCCCTGAGATCCATCCCAACCCTGTAAACACACCTGGAGCAAACAGTGGGGTTTAGTGGGTGTCATCCCCACCCGATGATCTTGGAGGTTCCTTCCAATCCAAACCAGTCTGGGATTCTCTGATTTTATGAAAATTCAGCTCTGCAGGTTCCCAGGGCGGAATCGTTGGATGGACAGACAGACCTCAGGACAGAATGAGGGCTTGAGGACAGCACCTTCATGGACCTCTTGGTGGGTGAAGGACCTTCCTCAGCATTCCTGTTCATCTTACAGGACGTTTTGCTGCTCTTCAAATTTAGGGCCCTTCTTACGCAGCATCCAGGGCCTGGAATGTGTTTGGTTCTCCTGGAGAGCAGGAAGGTGACCAGGTGGAGGATTTCCATATGAGGTTTGGAGGGATCAGTCCTGGGACCCACCCCGGTCCACACAGACTTCAATAATTTAGGAATTTAAATTTAAATAATTCAAATTATTCAGGAAAAAGAGCCGAAAATTCAGTGAAAAAGGAGGGGCTTGGTGAGAGGCCAGCAATGTTTGAAGTCAATCACCAAGAATGATGGGAAAGTTTGCGGAGTTATCTAGGATACAAAAGACTGGGCATAAAAGGTCTATAAAAATTATAAAATAATTATATAATATATAAAATAATTATAAACACATATAAATAAATAAAATAATATAAATAAATAATATATAATAATAATATATAAATAATTATTATTATATATATAAGTATAAATAATAATATAATGAAAATATAAGTATAAGGTAAAATATAAAGATAATAATAATAAATATAAAATAAATGTATTATATTAAAATTTATATAATGTAAAAAATATGTGATCTAATATGTAATAATACAAAATAATGATAATGATTAATGTAATATAATAATAATAATATAATAATATAATAATATAAATAAAGGTATAAATATATACATATAAAATACAGCGTTGATAAATGCAAAGTCATGCACACAAGGAAAACAACCTCAGCCATCTCCGTGGGCTCCAAATTGGCTGCATTTGAGGAGCTCTAAAGGTGGGGATCAGCCCGGAGAAGAGGGTTCAGGGTTATTTTCTTGTTTTCCTTAGAGAATGAGGAGGTTCCCAGACCTCCTTGACGATCAGTCTGGGGACAAACCAAAAGGAATCCCCTTCCCTCTGTGTTTCCTCGTGTTTAGGAGCTCCTTAAATGTTTTTGGAGGGCTGGAACAACCCATTGAGGGCAGTGACAGGCCCCAGGGCAGCCTCAGTGACGGAATTCATGAAGCTGAAATGAGGAGAGGGGGTTCAGAGTGATAAGGTCACCTTATTGCTCACCACCTTCTGTCCAGTGTCTGTCACAGGGCACAGGGAGGGTCAGAGTGACAATGGTCACCTTACTGCTACCCATCTCTGGTCAGAGTCTGTCCAGGCACAGGGAGGGTCAGAGTGACAGTCTTTTGCTCACACCTTCATCAGCACCTGTCCCGCACAGGGGGTCAGAGTGACAATGTCACCTTACTGCTCACCACTTCATCCAGAACCTGTCCAGGGCACAGGAGGGTCGAGTGACAATGGTCACTTCTGCTCACATCTCTGGTCCAGAGTCTGTCCAGGGCACAGGGAGGGTCAGAGTGACAATGTCACCTTACTGCTCACCACCTTCCATCCAGAACCTGTCCAGGGCACAGGGAGGGTCAGAGTGACAATGTCACCTTACTGCTCACCATCTCTGGTCCAGCATCTGTCCCAGGGCACAGGGAGGGTCCCAAAGCCCTCCTGGAGCTCAGAGGAGGGAAGAACAAACCTGCAGGGCAGGAGGAGCAGCTTCACCTCCTGAGCTGGGCTCGTGCAAGGTCACAAAATTGAGGCATGGACTCCACGTAGGCTTGTGAAGACGTGAGGATGTTTATTGTGCAGTGTAAATTCTTTATAAATCATAAATTAACCTGGAAGCAATTCTACACTACAACACAATCCAATCAATTATCTTGTCTCAGAATATTACCTTTCATGGTAACAGGTGAACAATTCCTTTAGGTAACACACAGGCTTCTTTTAGTCTCCGTGAACCGGTGATTACACAACTTTTCTTGTGTATCCTACTTCACTCGTGATCGTTGTGTTTAATAATTCCAAGGCTTCCTCTGCAACAAGGACAGGAGATAGACCTGACTTTCAAGGTCTGTTATTCTGCTGTTACCACTACCAATGTTCTGTGATCCTACAGAGGTCATCACCACCCCAGGCTGTGATTTTGGGATGTGAGAGAGGGCTGGGGTTGATCTGTGCCTCCTCTGTCAAACCCCAAACCTCCTTCTTCCCTCGGCACAGCTCAGCACCCCCTTTTTGATGCTGAACCAGGAAATCAGCAGTGGAAACCTCTCATTTGTCTGCTGTGCCCCCTCTTCACCACATAGGAGAAACCAAACTGGAAGGAGAGGAGAGGAGGGGGAAGAGGAGAGAGAGAGGAGAGGAGAGGAGAGGAAGGAGAGGAGAAGGAGAAGGAGAGCGAGGAGAGGCGAGGAGAGGAGAGGAGAGGAGAGGAGGAGAGGAGGAGAGGAGAGGAGGGAGGGAGGGAGAGGAGGAGGAAGGAGAGGAGAGGTCGAGGAGAGGAGAGGAGAGAGAGAGGGAGGAGAGGAGGGAGAGGAGAGGAGAGGAGAGAGAGGAGAGGAGGGAGAGGAGAGGAGAGGGAGGAGAGGAGAGGAGAGGAGGGAGGAGGAGGAGAGGAGGGAGGAGAGGAAAGAAGGAGAGGAGAGAGAGGAGAGGAGAGAGAGGAGAGGAAGGAGGGGAAGGAGAGGGAGGAGAGGAGAGGAGGGTTCAGGAATGGCTTTGGTGCAGCTGGGGGGGGGTGGAGCCGTGAAGAGCAGTCTGATCCTGGGTTTCACAAAAGGATAAAGAGGCCAAAGCCATCCTCCCCTCAATTTCCGCCTATTGCAAAGATTTTGGAAGGGTGATTTGGAATTTAGGAAGGAAGGAATTCTGGAAGGAAGGAAGGAATTCTGAAATGAGGAATTCTGAAGAAGGAGGAATTCTGGAATTCTGGAAGAGGAATTCTGGAAGGAATTCGTAGGAAGGAATTCTAGGAAGGAATTCTGAATGGAAGGAATTGGGAATTCTGAACGGAAGGAAGGAAGGAGGAATTTGCGGAAGGAAGAATTTGATTTTGGAAGGAATTTTGGAAGGAATTTTTGGAGGAATTTGGAAGGTAGATTTTGGAACGAAGGAATTTTGGAAGGAAGGAGTTTTGGAAGGAATTTTGGAAGGAATTTGGAAGGAAGGAAGAAGGAAGGAAGTAGAGGAAGGAAGAGGAAGGAAGGAGAGGAAGGAAGAAGGAAGGAGGAAGGAAGGAAGGAAGAAGGAAGGAAGGAAGGAAGGAAGGAAGGAAGGAAGGAATTTCCAGATTTTGGCTTTTGAGAGGAGGTCTGGGGAGGGGTTTTGTGCTCTCCTCCCACCCTCAGCGCTCCCATCAAAGCCTCCACACCTCCTCATCTTTCCCGTGTCGAACAATAAAGCTCAAGGTGAGCATCACCTCTGCCCTATCTCCGAGATTCCCCTCTCTGCTGTCCATCCATCACTCGCCCACTCTCCTGCAGCCGATTGCAGCCGACCTGCATCAGCTATTGATTTATCGACACGGGCCGGGGCTGCGAGATTCAGGGAAGCAGCTCCCCACAGAAACGCTTTTCAGAAGTAGAGATTTGATTTTTTATTTATTCTTCCCTTCGATGTATGGATTTAACAAGCTCCAGGCAACAAAGAGCTCACTCCTCCAGCACGCAGGCTCTCGCACTCCCTCCATCCCCTTCCCTCCCGCAGCACAAAAGTCATCTTGAAGGGATTACTGTTTAAGGGCAGGACGCAGCCCCGTGGATGGAGGGCTCAGATGCTCCGTGACCTCCGTGCTGACCTCGTTCACGGGGGTAAATGTCTCCCTGGCTCGCCGTGTTTGTCTCGGTGTCAGCCCGAGACCAACATTCCCTGGGTTTTTCTGTATCCTGATGATGAATTCCCAGCCTGAACAGGTGCTGCGGGCCAGGGGCACCTGTGGGTGAGTGGTGTGGAAAAAAAACCCACAGTCCACACCACCCATGCCTGAGGTGATGTATCCCATCATGGATGAGAAAATATGCGTGGAAAATAGCTCAAAAATCCTGCTGTAGGGGTTTTGTGCAGCTCCTGTGCTTCCCCAGCGAGGCAGAGCACAGCTGGTGACATCTGCACCTTCCCCTTTCCTGTGGCTGCTCCTGAGCTCAACACTTGGTTTGGTTTTCTGTCCCAGGAGTTTGGAGAGACCAAAAATCGGTGGGGAAAAAAAAAGCCATTTAATCCTTGTTTTTTGCAGCTCAAAGCACCAGTTTGTGACTCAAACACCAAACCTCAGCGATTCCCTCGCTGCACCCATGGGATGTCACTCCAGGGATGGGCTGTTCCAGGACATCCCTGCTCGTTCCCTGTCCCACGGGTCCCTTCCTCCGTCTGTGTAGTGGGACCACCCTGGGGTGATGGGAGAGGGTGATGGGAAGAGCGGAAGGGAGGGGAGGGGAGGAGGGAGGAGGATGGGAGGGAAGAGGAGAGGAGGGAAGAGAGAAGAAGGAGAAGAGAGAGAGAAGGAGAAGAGGAGAGAAAGGAGGAGAAAGGAGGAGAGGAGGAGGAGGAAGAGGGGGAAGAGGAGAAAGGAGAGAGGAGGAGAGAAGGAAAGGAGAGGGAGAGGGGAGAGGGAGGGAAAGGAGGAGGAGAAGGATAGGGGAGAGGAATAGACGGAGGAGGGAAAAGAGGATAAAGGGGAAGGGAAGGGGATGGGAAGAGGAGGTGGAGAGGAGAGGGAACGGAGAGAAGGAGAGAGGTAAGAGGAAGAGAGAGGAAGAGGAAGGGAAGAGAAGAGAGAGAAAGAGGAAGAGGAAAGAGGAAAGAGAGGAAGCCATGCTCTCTCCAGAAGGTTCCCATGGTCGCCCTGAGGGAGGGGCAGCCGCGATTTGTGAGTGGGAGTGCTGCCTTAGGAAACCGAATTCATTCCTGGGGGAGCGCAGGGGCTCTGGGCCTCACCCATGACCCCTTCACTTCCCAAACTGTCATTTTGACCTCATCAACATCTGTTTTGTCGAGAGCCATCCCCCCCCAGTGTTTGGGGAGGCCTCGGGTCCCCATCCCATTCGTGGCACCAAATCAGTTTTGATACTTGGAGGGTTTTTTATTTGTAGTTGTACAATTGATTGTAGCAACAAGTGAATTTGTAGATATGTAATGATAAAATTAATATAATCATTTTTGTATTGTTTTTTGTGGTTTGTGTTTGATATTTTTTATTTTTTTATACGCATCTGTAGTGTAGAGGGTTTTTGGAGAGATTTTGTGATTGTTTGAATAGTAATTTAAAAAATTAAATATATATCAGTTTTATGTTATAATCGTTTTTGGTTTGTTTTATTGTTGTTTTGTAATTTTGTGTATTATAAACCACTTAGTCATATTGTGAGTTTGATAAGCTTGTTTGTAGGGGATGAAGGGATTTTGTGGTCTGTTCAATATAATTAAAAAAACCAAATATATAAAAAGTTCTGTGTCATTATTTTTGTAGTTTGTGTTGGTTATTGTTTTGTTGTTTTTTTTTTTTTATTTAAACAATGCTTTATGTAGTTGTGAGTTGTTGATAAGGGTTTCCTTTGTAGGGCAATGAGGGATTTTTGTGATGTGTTGGATTTTTTAATGAAATAAAACAGGTGGATAGAGAATGAGGAATGTAAGTAGGGGTATTATTAGTTTTGATGTGTTGGGGGATGCTTAGTAGTGGTAAAAATGACTTTTAAAAAAGTCATTTTTAAAAATGCCCTTTTAAAAAATGGTGAATTTTTGGTAGTTTCCCCTGTGAGGTATTAAGTAAATAAGGTCTTAGCAAAGGTGTTAATAGAAGAGGGGATTTTTTTTGTTTTTTAAGTAATTTTATGTATTTAAATACATTTTTAATGTATTTTAAACTATAAAATTAAGGAAAATGTGTACCACTGGTTTGCTATAGTTGAAGGTTTTGGATGTGAGTTAATGAGTTTGCTTATTGTGAGGGTGGTTAGAATAAAATTCAATATATATATAACACACATATAACATATATATATAACTATATATAACATATTATATATAACCTATATATATTATAACACTATTACATCTTAATAACCTATATATATACAATATAATACTATATAATACGATATAATAATAATACATACAATATAATACATATATACAATAACACAATAATAAATTACAATATAATACAAATACATATACAATATATAAATATAACGCAATATAAAGTGTTGTTGATAATTTGAGGTATCCAGTGAAACAGTTTTGGTTTGCATAATTATCAAGGAAAATTTATTATTAATAATAGGTATATTATATATTATTAAATATTATATTATTAACTATTAAGGGAAAAGGACACTGTCAAGAGGTGCATTTTGATGAAATAAGAGATGATTTAGTTGTGCTTGTTTGAATAAAATTTGTATGGAGTTAAAGGTTTGTTTGACGTTTTTTGTTAACAAAGTCAGGGCACCAGCCCCTGCCCATCCCCCTGCCCTCAGGCCGGGGGATTGTTGGGTCAGTCCTGTGCAGCCCCCTCGGTTTGGGCAGTTAACGATGGGTGATTTCATTAAACATCTGATTACTCTCCTGTGCCAGACTAATTTGCAGGCAATGGAGACGGATGCTTCCCAAACCGTCAGCCAAAAGCCCTAATTCCTGCACAGCCGACTTTTTTATTTGCTTCCGTGCTGATTTTTTTTTTTTTTTTTTTTTTAATGTTTTACACAAGGGCAGCGGGCTAAATCCTGTCAGAGAGGCTTTGGTGGCAGCTGTGCCCACAGAGTGCCAGCACCGCGGGCTGCTAGCTTTGGGAAGGGGCTCGGGTGCTCCAAGGGTGGGGCTTCATGGAATCCCAGAATCCCAGAGGGTTTGGGTTGGGAGGAACCTCAAAGCCCATCCAGTGCCACCCTGCCATGGCAGGGACACCTCCCTGTCCCAGGTGCTCCCAGCCCCAAGTCCAGCTGGCCTTGGCGCCTGTGCCAGGGATCCAGGGCAGCCACAGCTGCTCTGGGCATCCCTGTGCCAGGGCTCCCCACCCTCCCAAGGGAACAATTTCCAATTCCCATCCATCCATGCCCTCTGGCACTGGCAAGCCATTCCCTGTGCCCTGTCCCTCCAGCCCTTGGCCCCAGTCCTCTCCAGCTCTCCTGGAGCCCCTTCCAGGCCCCAAAGGGGCTCTGAGCTCTTCCCTGGATCCCTCTCGCTGTCCAGAGTGAAACCCCAGCTCTCCCAGGCTGGCCCAGAGCAGAGGGGCTCCAGCCCTGCAGCATCTCCGTGCTCTCCTCTGCCCTGGCTCCGCAGCTCCACCGTTCTGCTGCTGGTGTTGCCCAGGGCTGGGGCAGCTCTGCAGGTGGGGTCTCACCTGAGGCGGGCACAGGGGCAGAATCCCCCCTCCCCTGCTGCCCCCGCTGGGGGCTCAGTCACCAGCACAGGGGGGTTCTGGGGTCAGTGCCCAGGCCGGGGCAGGGTGAGCCTCTCACCCAGGACAGGTGTGGAGGGTACGGGCCCACCTTCAGGGCTCGGTGGGTGACATTCCAGAACTCTTCTCCCAGCTCCCATTGTGACCCCGAGCACTTCCAGCCTGTCCCACTCCCAACCCTCTCCTCCCCATCCTCCTGCACCGCCCTGTGCCCTTTCCTCGCTGCACGAGGGACGCTGCACTTGGCCATGGTGGCCACCACAAGCCCTTTGACTCCTCCCTGGCAATGATAGCCCATCCCCGAATTCGGACGGGGTCCGGACGCGGGGCTGTGCCCGGCCAAGGTCAGCGCTGGCCGCAAGGACACCGGCAGCAGCAGCGCCTCCCCCAGCTCCGCACGGGCTCCTGCTCGTCAGAGTTTAATGATTACCCTCGGATAACTTTATTGGCTGCCAATTATCGGCCGGCTCTGCGGCAGCGCCTGCCTCCCTCCTCCTGCGCAGCCAGCACAGGTGAAACCCGGCGGGGAGCGGGGGAGTAAAGCCCGGGGTCCCACGGCCTGGCCAAGCCCCCCAAGGGCTGCTCTGCGGGGCTTCGGGAGGGTTTGCGGCTCAGGGGCACAAATCAGGGGATGTCCGTCCTGGGCTGGGCTCCGCTCGGGTTTCTGACCACTTTTCTCGAGCGCTTTTCGTTGCCGTTTTCATCGCTTTGAAGACGCGATCCGATGAATTGCGGGGAGCCCTGTGGAAGGGGCAGGAGTGAGGTGGAGCCGGGACCCACACGGGCCAGCCATGGGGAGCTGAGGGAGGGAGGGACAACACCGTGAGGACCTTCTCCACTGCTGGATGGACCATGGTGACACCTCATTGTCACCTCCTGCGAGGGGCAGAGCCACTTTGGGGAGGGTTGAGTCTCTCTCCCGAGGCCGTGAGGGCAGCGGGACCCCCCTGCGCAGGTGGAGATGCAGGTGGGACGGCCGCCCTGCCTCGGGGTGCTGAGAGGGGTCCCCAGCACGGCTGCAGGGTGGCGGGAGAGGAGCCCATCGCCATGGAAACGGAGCATCCTGTGGCGAGGCGCATCCTGGCAGGGCGGGTTCGCCTTCCCCTCCCTTCCCCTCCTCGCCGAGCCCTCGGCATTGATCCGGGAACGTGCTCCTGGCATGTATGATCCATGCAAACACCGTGTTCCTATTGATCAGCCTCCTGTGCCGCTCGGGCTCCGCGCTGCCAGCGCAGACAAAGGAGGGAGGGGAGCAAAGGGGAACCGGCCCGGCCTGGGCAGCTGTCCGAGCCGCCTCCTCCCCATTCCCACCAGCTCTCTTTGGCTTTCCCCTCCTTCATCCCTTCTCCATCTTCCCCCTTGCTCCTGCGGACCAAAAATGGGCTGAATTCCCCGCTTTGCTCCACTTTTGGGGGCTGTTCCCAAGAAATGAGGAGCTGCCACATCCCTGTGCCTCTCCCAGGGGTGTGGGGGGACACTCACAGCGTGGGGAGGGGTCCCAAACCCACCTCCTTTGCCAGCCCAGCTCCGTGGAAGCCTTAATAATTACAGTGACGAGTCAATAACAATTAGGCCTAACAGCCACTCAGCAGAATTGACGCAAATTATTTTAATTTTATGTTTCTATCGATGAACTTTTCCAGGTTGGCACCTTCTCCCCCGTTCCTGGGGCACACTCCCGGCTCGGGGGGGGTGGCTGTTGGGGTTTCCAGCAGCCTCTCCCCACAAATTCGTGCATGGGCAGCTTTCTCCTCTCAGGAGGAAAACCTCAGCTCTTCCAGGGAAGGTGGTTCCCAGTTGTTCCTGAGGCACAGCCCGAGGGGAGAGGGTGGGTTCAGGCTTTGTTCCAGAGAGCTGAGCACAGTCTCCTTCCTACAATACCATTTTTAGGGTATTTTCCACACATTTTTCTCATTTTTGATGGGGATATATCACCTCAGCTTTGGCTGGCATCGTGTAGGTTTTTTTTTTTTTTTTCACATCATTCTACACAACTGACCCACTTGATACATTTATATTACATGGAAATTACAACGAATCTAATCCAAGTGATGGCTTAAAAGCGAACGTTTTCATGTCTAAAGCTGTCTGAATCAGCCTCATGTGGGAAATGCAGCCACAATCCTGCAGGTTCAGCCCTGAGCTGGGGGTTTGCAGCACCTCCAGCCCTTCCAGCGGCCAAAAGCAACCCCTGGCGCGGCACCACGAGCAGGGAAAAAAAGCGCAGGTCATTTTTTCCCGTGCTGGCTGATGGTCAGCGAATGATTCCTGGCAGTTTTTTTCCTTTCCTGTCTGCAGGACTGAGCCGTTAATGGCACGACCCCCTCCACATCCCCTGGGATGCTGCAGAGCTGCACTGTCCAAGCAGTGACCCTCAAGCCGTGGTCAGCGAGTCTCCCACCCATCCCACGAGGGACTCATCCCGCTTCTTTTCCTCCTCCTGCCTCTTGGGGTGGTTTTTTCGCCGTCTCGGCGCTGAGAGCTCGGCCCCGCTCGGCTGTAAATTGCCGGCATCCCGGCGCTGCTGACCTGCAGCTTTTCTCCTCTCCTGTCATTAGGGCGAGGCAGCCCATTCAGTGGGTGACAGGTGCTCAATTGCTCTTAAGTGGCTCCCGGATAATTGGGGAGGTCTTTAGCTACTTGTAACTTCCAATAATAAACAATGGAAAGAGGGGGAAATATCCGCGCCGAGCACTTAACTGATGGCCGCCTTGTCAAAACCGCATTAGGGCGCTTCTTCTTCCCGCGGGCCAGCCCCGGGATGACACCGTGCCACCCTGACAGGCGACAGCCACCTTCTGCTGTCACTCGGAGCTGGCGGATGATAAAGGGTGACACCCCAAAGGGCTCAGCCCCAGCGCTGCTGGGATTTAGGGGGATGCTAAGCCAGGGGAGGTTTAGAGGTGTGTGAAGCCCTCTTGGAGGGTTTTTTTGGTGGATGGGCGGGGTGCAGGTGCAAATCTCAGATGGAAAAGTTGAGTTTTGTATTTCAGGAATTGCGGCTGGAGCAGAAGCTGCCCTGAAATCCCCCGTGGTCAGCACAGTTTGCACCGGGCCGAGCACGATCAGATCTTCCTCCATCCCTGGAAGTGTCTGAGGACAACCTGGAGCACCCTGGGACAGTGGGACGTGTCCCTGCCATGGCAGGGGTGGCACTGGATGGGCTTTGATGTCCCTTCCGACCCAAACTATTCCATAATTCCACGATCTGTGCTTTAAATCCTTTAAATCTTTAAACCCCAACCAGGCATTGCTTCTGCCCAATCTGAGCCAACTGCAGTCGATCCTTTGTGGGGTCCCTCTGCTCTTCCCATCCCAAAAGCAGCTGAGAAAGGGCCTTTTCCCAAAGCCTCTCAGTGGCTCCGCAGTGAGAATTGTTCCTGGAGCTTTGACCCCTCTGCTCTGGAGCTGCTGCTGCTGGTGGGAAACCCAACCCTGGCAGGGGAAAAACACAAATATGGGATGGACCCCACAAAACTCTGCAGTTCAGGGTTAAAACTGCAATTCTGTCATAAAACAGCTCTGAGAAACACACGGTTGGATGGGATTGGGATGGATGGGATGGGATGGGATGGGATGGGATGGGATGGGATTGGGATTGGGATGGGATGCCGGGCTCACTGCAGCGGGGCAGAGACAGAAATATGACTTCCCCTTGCCCTGCTCGGGGCTGGAGAACCCAGAGCCAGCAGGAGAAGTGGGAAGAGAATTCAGGTTTTCTGTTGGTTTCCTAGGCCCAGCAGTTCCCTGAAGCAATGGGCTGCCTCGTGTGCGGGGCTGTCCCGTGAATGCCGTTCTGCTTTGAGTTTCTCCAGGAGAGCTCCGTCACAAAGCGCAGCCCCTGCTCCAGGCTGCCAACCCCAAATTCCCAAACGAGCCTGTGGTATGAGACCAGACACCTCAGGTAGCCCTGTGCCCTGCCAGGTGACCCTGGGTGTCTGTGGTGTCCCTGTGCATGGAGAGCTACCCAAGCTTCAGGTGGGATCTGAAATCCCCCTCCCACAAGGAACATCCTCCTCTTCTGTTCTGTCCCTCCCCAGGCAAGGCCAGGCCTGGCTTTGGCCACCAATGAGCAAAATCCCCGTGGCTGTGCCCAGGTGGACACCTCCCACTGTCCCAGGCTGCTCCCAGCCCCAATGTCCAGCCTGGCCTTGGCACTGCAGGGATCCGGGGCAGCCACAGCTGCTCTGGGCACCCTGTGCCAGGGCCTCCCCACCCTCCCAGGGAAAAATCCTAACCCGGGGTTGGGATCTCTGTGCCAGAACCCCACAGAAATCGTGGTGAATCCCCATTTTTGGCCAATGCTGCTGTCCCCCCATCCAGTAGCCCCCCAATAGTGGGGATCCTCACCCATGAATTCTCCATTGATCCAGCACGAGAGGGAAAGGGCCACAAATATCACTGCCAATGAATAATTCAGGCAGCTCTAAGCCCTTCCTCGCGCGTTCATTACCCTCCACGAGGACCTGGGGGATACGGCTTGAAAGGCCCTGTAAAAGGGAACGGGGGAAGATTTATTTTTAAGGACGGGCGAATCCTGATAACTCGAGGTGGGAGGGGTCGTGCCCGGTGCCGATGCGGGGCTGACTCGGCCCTCGCTCCGTCCTCCCCCTCGCCGGGGCTTTGTTAAAAAAGGAAAGCACTCACGGAGCCGCCGGGGCTCCGGCCACTCTGCTTTCTTCCCCGGCGAAGCTTTCAGGGATGAAAGCTCTCTGAAGTGCCGGGAGATGAGGAGGGAATAATGCCCCTCCTGCAGCCCTGCGAGGCGGTGGAGGGAGGGTTGGAGCTCCGAGAATGGGCTGGGGCGTGGAGCGGTGTCCGATGGAGCGCTGTGATCGCCCGGTTCCATCGGGAATTGGGGACCGGGACAGGGACCGTGAGCACCCTCGGCCTGCCCTGTTTTGGGGCATCAGGTCCTGCCAGGGTGGGGGGACCGAGTGGTACTGAGGAACACGGTGCTGCCCTCTCTCAGAACCCTTTCACCACCCTAAACCCCTTCCAGGGAAGCCAGCACATCTGGGACTTTGATTTTTCGAAGGTGCTGACTGAAACCCCATGGAAACAGAGGCAGTTTTCTTGGAAAAGCTGCCTTTTTCTTGCAGGGAAGACACAGGGTTTTGCTTTCTTATTTTAAGAAAAGTGAACTCCCTGAGGGGTGGCTGTCATCAGGTGGGGTCGGTCTCTTCTCACAGGCAACAACTGACAGAAGGAGAGGACACAGACTTGAGCTGTACCGGGGGAAGTTTAGGTTGGATATTAGGAAAAAAATCTTCACTGGAAGGGTGATCCCACACTGGAATTGTCTGCCCAGGGAGGTGGTGGACTCACGGTCAGTGGAGGTGTTTGAAAACAGACTGGACATGGCCCTCAGTGCCAGGGTTTGGTTGATGAGGAGGGGTTGGGTCATGGGTTGGACTTGATGATCCTCAAGGAGTCTTCCAGCCCGGTTCATTCTGGGATTCTGTGATTCTGGGATTCTGTGATTCTGTGTGTGAAATACAAAGGAAGGATCAAGGATGTGAGTGTGAGTCTGACACTGCTGAGGTTTGGAGTTGGGTGCCAGCTCTGCCCCAGTGTCACCATTCCCTGGCTCTGCAGGTTCTCCAGTCTGTGATTGTGGGATTTTGAGAAATTCTGGGTTGGAAAGGGATATTAAAGCCCAACCAGTGCCACCCCTGCCATGGCAGGGACACCTCCCACTGTCCCAGGCTGCTCCCAGCCCCAATGTCCAGCCTGGCCTTGGGCACTGCCAGGGATCCAGGGGCAGCCACAGCTGCTCTGGGCACCCTGTGCCAGGGCCTCCCCACCCTCCCAGGGAACAATTCCTCCCCAGTCTCCAATCCAACCCTAATTTCTTTCAGTTCAATCCATTACCTGTCCATGCTGCTGAGCTCCTCAGAGCAGGGACTGACCATCCCTGGGCAGGACCCCCCTCTCTGGGTGCTCCTGTGACAAACAACAGCTTCTGCTGAGCCCACACCTCCCTGCTCATCCAAAACAGCTCCACTTCAGCAGCGCTGTGCCAAGAACCTCCTCAGCTGGGAGACTTTTGCTTTCCTGTCCCCTCTCCGTTATCCCTGCCAATAAATCTGCTCCTGAGACTGAGCCTGGGATTGATGGTGGCAGGATCCATCTCATCCCACCCCCCGAGCGGCCGCAGTGGCTGTGTGGGGACATCTGTCCCCCTCCAGAGGACCATTCATCCTGGCTATCGGACACTGGCCGTCACAGGGGACAGATGGACACCAGCCTTCTCTGGTGGCCTCGGTGGTGACTGCTCTGGGTGTGACACCTTCCCTTTGGGCAGCCAATGAGTGAGGCGTGGCTGGGAGAGCTGCTGCTGCCCTGGTGTGGCAGAGATGCCTCCAAGACCTCTGTCGTGATTCCAGGGACAGGTGACACCAAGGGCTCAGCTCACTGTGATCCTCAGAGTTTCAGCTTCTTCATTTCCATTTCTGTAACCCTGGAATCCTTCAGTGTTTAACTCCAGACTCCACAGACAGTGCTGAGCTCCTGCTCTCCCATTTTTACACAAAACAATTCCTCTGCAGCCCCAAACTCAAGGACACCTCCCTGGGCCAGGCCCCAAGAGATGGAAACAAGAGAGAATTGGGGGGAGCCAAGTTGGAGTTTTTGACTGCATTGGCTGCAGCTGCAATTGGAGGATTCAGCAAATCCCGATGTGCAAATGGACAAAAGTGAGAAAGGGTGAAAAAGCCGTGAGCCATTGTCCATTGTGGGTGCAGCCCCTGGCTGGGCTGGGACTGCCCTGGATGGCCCTGAAGGCCCTGCAATAACAGAACTGCTTTGGATTCTCTCCATTCTGTCCAGGTTCTGCTTTAGGGAGCCAGATTCAGGAATCTGTTGTGTCTCAGTGCTGAGATCCTGTGCAGAGGAGAGCTCTGCCACCTTCCCCCTGTCCAACCTGTGCCTTTGATGAGTTTCACTAAGGCAGGAAATACCTCTCAGGTATTTCCAGTTTACTCAGCTGTGCTTTGGCCCCTTGTCTGCCCCAGCCCAGGGGAGATGCCCCCTCCCTGCCCAGGCTCAGGGGGTGAAGCCACTAGGAGCATCACAAGGCCCATTGCAGAATCACAGAATGAGAGAACCATTGAGGCTGCAAAAGCCTCCCGAGATCATCAAAAGCAACCTTTCCCCAACCTCTCCCTGCCCACTGAGCCACGTGGCCGAGTGCCACATCTGCTCTGCTTTTGGAACACTTCAGGGATGGTGACCCTGCCACTTCCCCAGACAGCCTGTTCCAGTGCTGACCACCCATCCAGTGAAGAAATTTTCCCAATTTCCAATCTAACCCTGCCCTGGCCCAGCCTGAGGCCGTTCCCTCTCCTCCTGTCCCTGTTCCCTGGAGCAGAGCCCGACCCCCCCGGCTGCCCCCTCCTGTCAGGGAGTTGTGCAGAGCCCAAGGTCCCCTCTGATCCCCCTTTTCTATCTTTTCTCCCCTTTCCCAGCTCCCTCAGCTGCTCCCGGTGCTCAGGACCCCTCCTCAGCTCTGATTCCTTCTCTGAACATGCTCCAGCCCCTCAATGTCTTTCTAGCAGTGAAAGGTCAGAACTGGACACAGGATTTGAGGTGACACTTCAGCAGCACCGAGTTTTTGTCACTCTCTCCCTCTTTGCACAATTTCCACCCAAGCCAGGGTGTTCTCAGCTGGAAGATGCCCAGTGGCGTGTCAGAGTGCTGGTGATGGAGCACCCATCTGTGGTGGGAGATAACCAGGGCTGATTAATTACCCTGGCCACTGAGAGCCTCTGCCCAGCTCCTGGCAGCACCAGAGTCTCCTTGGCTCTCTATCTCAGAACCCCTGTGATGATATTTGAACAAATCCACCTTTTTCACCTCCTTGTGGAGCCATGGAACAGCCTCAGACTGACAGGATGGGCACCAGCCTCAGCCAAAAAATGTTCCAGGGGTGTCAAACCCGATCCTGGGGGCAAGAGAAGGGATTTGGAGGGTCCATGGATCAGCTGAGAGTGACCTCTTGTAAAAGCACATGAGGTGATCTTCGCCGTTGCACACGAGTGGAGGCTCAGCAGGGGACAAGGACACAAATCCCTACTCTGAAATCAAGCTGCTGGTGCCAAAACTGTGCCCCACGAATGGAACCCAGGCTTTACTGCTCCCAAATCTGGGCACTGCCCTCCATGGGATGCTCCCCAGCCCCGGCCTCCACCCCTGCTCCCCTCAAACGGCGCGGCACGGACGAGCCCATCAAGCGAAAGGTGGAAAAAGGTAATTAATCTACAGAGAAAAAAGTGTTAATACCTCTAAGACACCGGGGACACTGGCTGTCAGCTTCCACCAATTAGTCACCTCAAAGCCTGCCTGTATGATCTCTGTGGTACAGCTGAGTTGATTACTCTAATTAATTTTGCATTGATCTGCATGGATCCGCAGCACCGGGGCCTATCAGGGCCGGAGGAGGAGATGGATGCGCGAGCCCCGGCGGAGCGGGGAGGAGGAGGAGGAGGAGAAGGAGGATGAAGAGCATCCCAGCCGTGCATGGCTCCAGTGGCTCCTCCCGATCCCCCCTGTCCTGAAGCCCCCATTCCCCACCTCGTCCTGAGGCTCCCACGGGCACAGGTGACAGAACTGTCCCCAAAGAAGTGACAGTGACTCCTTTTGGGACCTCCCCATGGGTTCTGTCCCTTCCTTTCCACCCAAATTCCTTCATCCCTCACTGTTTTCTCCATTCCCTAAGCGATACCTCGGGGTTTTTTTTGGGACAAGGGTGCCTTTTGCCTCCGGCCAACGCTGTGGATGCCCACCCGTGACAGCCTCGGGATGCTGCTGTGATAGAATCATGGGATGGTTTGGGTTGGAAGAGGAGAATCCTCCCCCTGCTGATTCCCCTTTTGAATCGTGCCTAAACTTTGAGTTTAATCCACCCCAGGCAGGCTCAGCCTCCCCTTTTTGGGGACCCCGTGTTTATTCTTGGGGATATTTTGTGACAGGAGAAACCCAAATATTTGTAATTATCCTTTTTTTTTTTTTTCCATCACACATTTTTCCCTCCTTACTTGGCTGAAATTTGACCTGAATTTACCAACCAGGTCTGAACATCCTCCAAACCCAAACTGCAGGTGGCCCTGGCAGAACCTGTGTGGAGCAGGATCCATTTAGGGTTAAACCCTCCTTTTTAGGGATTAATGTCCCCCCTTCCCAACCATTCCGTAAAGCCTTGGGGCAGGAGGGATCCCTGACTGCCTGATGGAGGTTTCGGAGGTTTCAGGGCTCTCATTCCCATCTCCCAGTGCTTTGTGCATCCAGGGGGGACACCAGAGCTTGCCCTCTGACAGGGTTTGCTGGAGCAGCATCTGCCGGGAGTCAGGATGAGCTGTCCTGTCCCTGATGATTTTCCTTGCCCCAGGACATCTTGCTCCCTCTCACGTGGATTTTCCCAGGGTTTTCAGGAATTCCATGGCTCCTCTCAGCTATTTGACCTGCTCTCGACACTGCAGAGGGTTGGGCCATGTCCCCACCACGCGTGGCTTAGCACAGGGACACAGCTCCTGCTCTGCTTCAGCTGAGTTCCATCCATCCATTCCTGTCCACCCACCCATCCATCCATCCATCCATCCATCCATCCATCTCCATTCCATCAAACTTTGACCATCCAAATCCATACCATCCTCCCTCCCTCCTCTCCTCCCTCCTCCCTCCATCCATCCATCTCATCTTCCATTCCACCATCCATATCCATCCATCCCTATCCACCATTCCATCCAATCCATATCATCCATACCATCCCCTTCATCCTCCATCCCTTCCTCCTCTCCTCCATCCATATCCATCCATCCCATCCATCCATCCCATCCATCCATACCATCCCTATCCATTTCCATCCCCATCCATCCCATCCCATCCCTCCACCATCTACCACCATCCATCCATACCATCCATCCTCCATCCATTCCATCCATCCATCCATCCATCCCTGTATCCATCCATCTCATCATCTCACCCTTCCATCCATCCATCCATCCATCTCCATCCATTCCATCCATCCATTCCATTCATCCATCCATCCATCCATCCATCCATCCATCCCTATCCATCCATCCATACCATACCATTCCATCCACTCATCCATCCATTCCATTCCATCCATCCATCCATCCATCCATCCATCCTATCCTAACCCCATTCATCCACCAACTCCCATTAGCTCCCAGCCACCATATCCATGACCCTCAAGACCCCAACCCATCCCAGCATCCATCCATCTCAGTTCCATCCGTCTCAACCAGCAGCTGGAATGAATTCCCTCCTGGAGCAGACCCACCCTCACACTGAGACCCTCCCCAGCAGCCCCCCAAGCCTGCTGCTTCCCCTGCTCATCCCAACATCTCCTCAACTGTTTCCTAAAGCTTTGGTGCTAAAGAGAGCTCCCCTCTCAGTGCTTTAACCAGTGCCACTTCCAGCTCTGGGTTTATCCATCCTGGAAAAGGAAAATTGAGGCATGGAGGGGTTTAAACCACCCAAAGACGGAACGAACAGAGCAGAGCATCCTTCTTGCACAGCCCTAAGAGGCAAAGGCTTGGCCTTCATAAGCATAATTTCCTGGGATTAATATTAAAAATGTTTCTAATGGCTCCCACTTGTTTATTAAACACCCAGCGTGGGGATGAGTTATCAGCCTCGGCCGGAATTGCTATTAATCAAATATTCAAATCCATGCTGCAGTTGGCCACAATGGGACACACGCATAATTCTCCAGCTCTGGTAATAATTAATCTTTTTCCCCCTTTTTTTTCCCTTCTACTTTGGACTCCTGCAAATATCTTTTGGTGTTAAGAGGTCCCCAGAGAGACCTGCCTCTAAATGAGGTGTAAAAATCTAAGCCGCACAAAAAATAGCATGAGGCTGGGATCGATATTCTCTTCACAGCTACATCGATTAACAACAATATTCTTCATTTATTAATTATGAAGGGGAATTTTCCATCCTTGCATCTCTTTCTCTGTTTGTTGCTCGGGTGGGTTGGCGAGGCCTCAGCAGACCCTCCCCGAGGATTCTCCAGGCTGAGGGGGAGCTGGAATCTGCCAGGGAAAGCAGGGATGGACAGGGCTGGGTGGGTGTAGGGGACAGGGAGCAGAGTTTGTTTGTCTGGGGGATCTGAGCAGCTCAGGGCAGCCCTGCTTGGGGGGTGAGAGCTTGTGTCATGAGATGATGTGGGGGAGAGTGGCTGGAGCTGGGCTGAGTGGAGGTGAGGGATGGGTGGAGGTGAGGGATGGGTGGAGGTGAGGGATGGATGGAGGTGAGGGATGGGTGGAGGTGAGGGATGGGTGGAGCTGAGAGATGGGTGGAGCTGAGGGATGGGTGGAGCTGAGGGATGGATGGAGCTCAGGGGTGGATGGAGCTCAGGGATGGATCGAGATCAGGGGTAAATGGAACTCAGGGGTGAATGGAACTCAGGACTGAAGCTCGGGGATGGATGGAGCTCAGGATTGGGTGGAGCTGAGGCTGGATGGAGATCGAGGCTGGTTGAGGAGGTGAGGATGGGTGGAGCTCAGGGCTGGATGGAGATGATGGGGTATGGATCGGGAGGTATGGAGGTGAGCTGGATGGAGGATGAAGGGATGGATGGAGCTAGGGTGATGGAGGCTAGGTGTGGAAGCTCAAAGATGGGGTGGACGGTAGAGATTGGGATGGAGCTGAGGCTGGGTGGAGTGATCAGGCATAGGTAGGCGAAGGATGGATGGAGCTCAGGGAAGCGGATGGAGCTAGGTGGATGGAGTCAGGATGGAGCTGAAAGGAGTGGATGGGGCTCAGGGTTGGATGGAAATCAGGGATGGATGGAGCTGAAGGATGGATGGAGATGGTGGATGGATGGAGATGAGGGATGGGTGGAGATGAGGGATGGGTGGAGCTCAGGTGTGGATGGAGCTCAGGGATGGATGGAGGTCAGGGCAGGAGGGTGGCTTGACAGCTGCAAATGGAGCAGGAGGAGGAAGAGGAAGAGGGAAGGCCCCAGAGCAGCTCCCGTTTCCTGGGAGGATTTCCAGCCCTGCCCAGATCCCAACGGCGCTCCCAGCTCCAGCCCAGCTCCAGCCCCGTGAGTGTCCCCTCTCTCCCACACTCCCAGGGCTCTGTTGGGCTGCAGCATCCTCAGCAGAGCTCGGTTCATCCCAATGTTGTCCTTGGGCCCTGTGAGTTCCCTGGCTGGACAGCAGGACCCTGACTCTGGGGATGATGTTCCCAACAAGACAATTCCCCTGAGAAGCAGCTCCCATGGGAAATCCCATTCTTTTCTGGGGCTTTTTCAGGGGCACTGCAGAGCCAGCCCAGCTTCTCCAGGTGCACAGAGGTGGCTCCTGGGTCAGGTTTTGGGGCCAAGGAGATGGAAAATGGCAGGGGAAGGGATCAGCAGAGAGCAGGGGAGGTGAGAGATGGGAGCAGGGTGAGAATCCTCAGCGGTGAGCCACTTCCATCCTGCACCTCTTTTTCTCAGGGTGCTTTTAGGAGTCCATCAGCTCTTCCTGGGAGTTGTCACATCTCCCTCTGGCTCTCAGAGCTGCTCCTTTCCAAAGCCCTTCTGAGAGCAGAGATGGAGTTTGTGTCACCCTCTCTGCCTCAGGCCTGATGTCAGCATTTGCCAATGAAAAGTTTGACCAAAACCTCTCCTTCTGAATATAAAAATGGTGCCCTATCCAGGTTTACCTAAACCAGAGTTTGGACAGAATGGAGAGAATCCAAAGCAGTTCTGTTATTGCAGGGCCTTCAGGGCCATCCAGGGCAGTCCCAGCCCAGCAGGGCCTGCACCACAATGGACAATGGCTCAGGCTTTTTCACCCTTTCTCACTTTTGTCCATTTGCACAAAATTGGGGCTGAATCCTCCAATTGCAGCTGCAGCCAATGCAGTCAAAAACTCCAACTTGGCTGCCCCCAATTCTCTCTTGTTTCCATCTCTTGGGGCCTGGCCCAGGGAGGTGTCCTTGAGTTTGGGGCTGCAGAGGAATTGTTTTGTGTAAAAATGGGAGAGCAGGAGCTCAGCACTGTCTGTGGAGTCTGGAGTTAAACACTGAACAATCCCAGGGTTAAAATATAGAATCTAAAATCTTAAGGCATCAAAAAGGACTGACTTAAGGGGTGCAAACAGGAATTGTGGAGCACTGGGCACCATTGCCTGGGTCCTGAACTGAGAGAAGGGAGCAGCCAGGCCCCTCTCCCAGCAGGGGCACTCAGGCACACCTCGTACTTCAAGGAGCGTGATCGTTATTTAAAGTGAAAATTACCACCGAGCTCTATTAGACTTTAAAATAAAAATTAGAGATTTTCGGAATGGATTTTCCCTAACGAGGAGCGTGACGGATGAGGGCCCGTCGGAGAGCGAACGAGCAGAGTGCTGCTGAGCGAAATGAAACAGAACCAGAGCTGCTCCTGGTCACCTGAGGGGTGACAATGACATCTGTGTCACCTGGGGAACAGCTGAGAGGTCACCCGTGTCACCCTAAAACTGCCCCTCTGCACCACCTGCAGAGAGAGAAGAGAATTCAGCTTAGACTCCATCCCTTTATCCATGAATTTTCAGTCCTGGATGCTCTCTCACTCCTTTCACCATTCATTCCCAAACATCCTCAGTTTTGGAGCAGAATTTTCCAGAATTTGCAGTCCTGGATGCTCTCCCTCTCCCTTCACTATTCATTCCCAAAACCTCTCAACTTTGGAGCAGAATTCAGCTCAGACAGTGAATTTCTGTCTCAAATTTAAAATGGTTAAAATGTGCTATTTTTTTCCCCCTAGGTTACCAAAATCTGAGCCCCTGAGCTGCATGAGAGTGATAATGGCCAAACCCAGGGGTGTGGGACAAGGTTTTGTGCCTGGTTCCTGCTGCTTTCCTGGCTCGGAGCTCATTTTGCCGATCAACAATTGGAGCTTTCATATTTGTTCCAAATCCGAAGCGTTTTCACGGGGAACATGGAAATGAGGTTTCTTGCAATTCCAACCAAACACAATTGACGTTTTCCCAGCTTCATTAAATGTGCTATTTTTACCTCACAAGGTGCAATGTCCCTCCGTGCTCAGCAGCGAAGGAAAGGGGCTGGGAAGGGCTGGAAGCAGCACTCTTCACATGAAGTTGTGTTCAATGGCTCTGTTATCTTTCCCGGCACCTTATCAGCCTCTCGGGGCTATCTGCCTTCGCCAGCCCTCCCCTCGTGGCTGTCAGCGAGCCGGGGAACGCCAAATGTGAGAATCCTTTTCTGTCAAAACCTCGGCATGGGAGGTGCAGAGCGGGGCCGTGGCCAGACCCCGAGCCAGGAGTGTCCCGTGAGCTTCTCCTGCAGCCCAGGAGCTCCAGCCAGGGCTCCTCAGGACCCTCCCAGAGCCACCTCCTGCCGTGCCAGGGAGCACAGAGTGGGTCCCTGATGATCCTGCATTTTTCATCCAAGCACTGGTGGGAGGTTCGGGCTGGTGGAGGGTTCCCCGCTCCCACCATTGCATTGGGGTCACCCATGGGCTACAGAGAATTGGAAGAGAATCCTAGAATGGTTTGGGCTGGAAGGGACATTAAAGCTCATCCATGACCCTCTGCCATGGCAGGGACACCTCCACTGTCCCAGGTGCTCCCAGCCCCAATGTCCAGCCTGGCCTTGGGCACTGCCAGGGATCCAGGGGCAGCCACAGCTGCTCTGGGCACCCTGTGCCAGGGCCTCCCCACCCTCCCAGGGAACAATTCCTTCCCAATATCCCATCCATCCCTGCCCTCTGGCACTGGCAAGCCATTCCCTGTGTCCTGTCCCTCCAGCCCTTGGCCCCAGCCTCTCCAGCTCTCCTGGAGCCCCTTCAGGCCCCAAAAGGGGCTCTGAGCTCTCCCTGGCCTTTCCTGTCCAGGTGAGCACCCCCAGCTCTCCCAGCCTGGCCCCAGAGCAGAGGGCTCCAGCCCTGCAGCATCTCCTGCTCTCCTCTGCCCTGGCTCCAGCAGCTCCACGTTCTGCTGCTGTTGTTGCCCAGGGCTGGGGCAGTCTCTGCAGTGGGGTCTCACTGAGCGGGGCACAGGGGCAGAATCCCCCCCTCCTCTGTTGGCCAAGCACAACCTGGGCTGGTCATTCTCTTATTCCCACCATCACAACAACTCTGTCTCGTCCATCCCCATCCCCGGGAGCCTCATGGTTTGGGAGCAGCTCTCTAAGAGTGTCTGAACCCCATGAGCAAGGTGCTCCCCAGCGCTGGGGCATGAACCTGCTGTGATGAACTCCACCCTGGGAGTTGCTCAGTGTCCCCTGACCCCTCTTGTTGAGCCTGCAGGGTCTCTGCTCTCTCCTGGGAGCAGGCTGGCTGTCCCCAGCACGGACACGAGCTGCTGGGCCCAGCAGGTGCTGGGGGCGAGGAGGAGAGGAGGCAGCTCGGGGTTAGCACTGAATCCGCAAAAATGCCCGTCCCTTGCACGGTGCTCGATACACCTATTGATCAGCTCCAGCCTCGATCAGTTTGCCAGAGCTGCTGCCGCAGTGCTGCTTTGGGGAGGGAGGGAGGGAGGCAGCGGCGCAGGAGGGGGCAGGGAGCCCTCATCACGCCTGCGCCGCCGCTGCTCCAACTTCCCATGGCCAACTTCGCCTGGTCCTGCTGGAATCGGGGCCTCCTGAGCGAGGCAGGGTGAGCTCTGGCCTTGGGTCTTGGCTCAGGAGGTGTTTTCAAGGCTGAAAGGTGGAGGAGAAGTCTGAAAACCTCCTCTCTTCTGCCCAGTGGCCTCCCTGCCAAAGCCTCCTCAGATGGTGAAAATTGGGCGTGCGCCCAATGCCAAGAGCAGCAGCCATGAGCCAAAGGAGGGAGAGGGAGGTGTGGTGCCTGTCCTGGCTGGGAGGGCACCCTGAGGGCACCCAGAGGACTGTGGGGAGCTGTGGGGTCATTCTGTGTCTCTATAGGACAGAGGCAGTGCAGGAACAGAGGTGGGGTTGGGGTGTCCAGCCCTGCCCAAGGACCTGGGCACAGCCAAGAAGGCCAATGGCACCCGGCTCGTGTCACAAGCAGTGTGGCCAGCAGGACCAGGACAGCGATTGTCCCTCGGTGCTGGCACTGCTGAGGCCACACCTCGAGTGCTGTGTCCGGTTCTGACCCCTCACTGCAAGGACACTGAGGGGCTGGAGCATGTCCAGGGATGGGAATGGAGCTGGGGAAGGGTCTGGAGCACCAGGAGAGGCTGAGGGAGCTGGGAAAGGGGAGAAAAGAGAAAAGGGGGATCAGGGGGACCTTGTGGCTTTGCACAACTCCCTGACAGGAGGGGGAGCCGGGGGGGTCGGCTCTGCTCCAGGGAACAGGACAGGAGGAGAGGGAACAGCCTCAGGCTGGGCCAGGGGAGGGGCAAATTGGATATCAGGAGGAATTTCCTCATGGAAAGGGTGCTCAGGCCTTGGCAGGGGCTGCCCAGGGAGGTTTGGAGCTCCCATCCCTGGAGGTGTCCGAGCAAGGCCTGGGTGTGGCACTCAGAGCTCTGGGCTGGGGATTGGTGACAGGTTGGACTCGATGGTCTCAGACCATTCCCAGCCTCAGTGACCCCGATTCTGTGTGACCAATGGGCAGCCAAACACCCCAGGTCACCGAGGAAGGTGTGGTGGGACGGAGCAGGGCAGGGAAGGGGGATCAAGAGCCGCAACCCCGACATGGTGGGATGGGTGTGACACACACCCACAAGGCCAGGACAGCTCTGGATGTCCCCACAGCCTGAGCTGGGTGTCTGCATCATGCACTGTCCCTGTCCCTAAACACCCTCAGCAGCCTTGGGGACATCTGCCAGGGGCCAGATCATGGGAGCAGCCCCATTTCTGCTCAGAGGACGGGGAGCATGCGCTGGGCTGGGGAGTGGGGGGAGGCAGGGAGCTCAAACCCCACCCCCAAAGGTCACGGCATTAATTCCAGCTCGTGCCCCCCTCTCACACCTCGCTGATTAATAATTGAAGGAAATGTATTTCTTTTTCGGCTCGGCATAAATCAAAAATAAACAAACACAGCATCCGTGTTCTGCCCCGGGGAGGGAGCAGGAACGTGGGCTGGGAGCTGCCTTGGAGCAGGGGAGGATGGGATGGGATGGGATGGCAGTGTGGGCTCCTTGGAAGAGGTTGACATTGACTTGGAGCTTCTCCCGCTGAAATCAGCTCTGAGAGACTCCTTGAGATGAGACCTGAAAGGGGCCAGAGGAGCTGGACTGGGAACTTGCAAGCACCAGGACAGCTTGAAGTGGTTTTGGGCACTTCTCAGAGCCCAGCTCCTCCATCCTCCCTGTTCCCAGGTCCCCCATTTCCCCTGTTTCCAGGTGCTTCATCCTTCCCAGTCCCAGATCCTCCATCCCTCCTTTCCTTCATTGCTCCTGTTTCCCGTTCCTCCATCCATCCTTCTCCCTGGTCTTCCTGCTCCCAGGTCCTCCATTTCCTCTGTTTCCAGGCGCTCCATCCATCCCAATCCCAGGTTCTCCATTTCCCCTGTTTCCAGACGCTCTGTCCATCCCAATCCCAGGTCTTCCATCCCTCCTGCTCCCAGGTCCTCCATCTCTCCTTCCAAGTCCTCCTTGTCCCTTGTTCTCATGCCCTGCATCTCTTCCAGCTCCCAGCCATGGCTCACCTGAGCTGCTGGCAGCCTCTGGGGAGGCATTTTTGGGGTTGGTGTTGGGGGAAGTCAGCAGCCTGGAACCCACAGAGTCCAGGGAAACCTGGAGAAGGAGGAGGAATGGTGGGGGCATCACCCTGCATCTACCAAGGCCATCTCCCTGAGCAGGTCTGGAGCACCAAGCCACTGGTTCCATCTCCCAGAACCCTCGTCCGGGAGAGTTTGGCCATCCTGAAACTCCTGCTCACTCCCTCCCTATCCTCAGCTGCTTCCCTCCGTAGTTCCCTGCTCTGCCTGCGTTGTCTCCCGGCTCTCAGCTCCCCGGGCTGCTCGCAGGAGCCGAATCCCAACGCTCCGGATCGCCTCCCATCGATTTGCATTGATGGATACTCAAGGAACGCCCATGGAAGGCGCAGGCATCCCTAACCGGACCCGGCTCCTCCATATTCATCTTCCAGCTGTCGGGGGTGGGGGGAGGACGTGTCGCCTGTAACCTCACATCTGGGCCTGGGGCTGCTGCCAGCGCTCCCACACCCACGATTATGCAGATCCCCGCTAAGGTGGAGCTTCGTTTTGCCCTCCCGGCAGCGGCTGGAGCCCTTTGTTCGGGAGATGGAGCTGCGAAGGTCCAGCCGGGGTGGGCTGCGGAGAGACCTGGAGGTGGCAGCGCTGCTGGAGAGCCGGGTGCTGTCCCCGACACCCGGAGCACCCTCTTCTCAGGGCTGTGGGGGCACCCACATCCCCTAAAATACCCAGAGAGAACTTATCCTGGGAGCTGGGAGAAATCCAAAAGACCCGGTTGTGCCAGGGCAGACCCGGGACGCGGCTGCTCTGATTTCTGCCACCTCCTGCCGTTCCCTCCCCTCTTGGTTAAATAAAGCTTTGGGCTGTGATGAAGCCCATTAAAGTCAGAGGAGAAGGTGTGGGATTGAAATGTAGGACAGCAGCCGCTGCAGAATGTGGTTGCATAGGATCAATGGGAAATCGATAGCCCGCTCTGCTTCGCGGGTTCCCGCCAGGCCCTGCTGCCGCTGCTGCGCTCCCCGAGCGCTTCCCAACTTCCCGCACCCTCCGGGATGGCCCCGGACAGCACCCCCGGGCCGTGCAGCCCCTCCGAAGGGGGAAAGGAGGAATTTTGGTATCCGCCCAGCCGTTGGGGAGAGGCTACAGACAAAGGGCTGCGGCTGCGGGGGGATTGAGCTTTCCGGGGGGCTCTGATGGGGCCGAACCCTGCGGGACGGGAGGGATGAAGCGGAGCCACGGCCGCTGCGGGTGTGGAGAGTGCTGAGGGGGCGGCCACGACCCGCACTGGGTCAGGGATTGGAGCCGGTGCCATCCCTGACCCCTGGACAGGGCAGCGTCCGTCGGGACCTGGGGCTGCTCCCGCTGCCTCCGCTCGGGCAGGGCTCACCGAGCAGCAAACCCATGAAACGGGGAGCAAAACACCAGCAGCGAGTCCCTCCGCTCCCCAGCGCTCCATCCGCACCTCGGAACGGAACCACAGGTGGTCCCCGGGGCTCATCTCTCCCGAGCTCCCGAGGAACCAACCCGAAGGAGCCTCCGCACCCCTCCGCGGATCTGAGCGCCGCAGGAGAAGGGAGCGTCCCCTGTGCCACCGCCACCACCGGCACCGCCCGTGGCCACAGCGGCCCGGCGGGGAGACGGCGGCACAAAGGGAGCTCTCAGGAATGATGGTTTAATTGGAGCGAGGTGAGCACAGCACTATTTAAGCACCGCTGCGCATTGATGGATTGATCCGAGTCTGGTCACTCGGGGTTTGTGACATCCGCAGGGCTCCCCGCCAGCCCTGGCGAGGAGATTTGAGCTGGGCAGAGCTGTTGTGGGAGTGACGAGCTGGGGAAGGAGCTCCCCGCACCCCCAGTGCTGCCTGTGGCACCCAGCGGGGACACCGTGGTGCCTTCCAGGGTGGCAGTGTCCCCTGGCAGAGCAGCGCTGTCACCCCCTGTGCACAACACCCTGTGCCCGCCTGCTCCTGTCCCCTCCGAGGCTCCACCGCTCTCTCCAAATGTCCCCTTGGATCTCCTGGGGTGTCACCTCTGTCCCTCCTGCAGGACAGGGGACACCCAGGGGACAACGGGGACGGGAAGGGATCTGCACAAGCGCCATTAAACAGTCGGTTTTATCATCCCGGCTCACGTGAACACGGCAGAACGATGACATGATCAATCAGGGATGAACATTAATTATGATTGCACCTCGGGATCTTGATTGCCATTGATTTATTGATTCCTCGGCCCCTCGCAGCAGTGGCCGCTCCATAGGAATTGCGCAGCGGGGAGGTGGCTGGGCTGGCCCCGGCTGGGATTTGGGAATGGGCCTCCGGGACGCTTCAGAGGAGAGAGAGGACGTTGATTTTGAGAAGGAGAGGAGGAAAAGGCCCTGTAATACCCGAGGGATATTGCGGCTGCAGCGGCTGGGGAGGGGACGCAGCCGCCGGGGACCACGCAGCAGCTGGGGACACCGAGGGGACCCTGGGAGCCCATCCCGGAGCGGGATCGCAGCGAGCCGCAGGCTGAGGAAGCCTTTGTGGCCGGGTCCGTGCCCCCCTCCCCGGAGCCTCCCCGCTGCTGATCCCATCGAGCGGCGATCGGATCAATGCTGGCCGTACCAAGCCCCGCTCCGGCGGGGAGGAGGGCCGGGGCTGCGCACCTGAGAGGGATTTTTCCATCGTTCGGCTCCTGGAAAAGCCGCCTCTGGGCTGCTCAGCCTTGGTACATCCAGCGGTGATTAGCGAGGGCGGGAGAACAAAGCCCTGGGTGCCCCGACGGGTCCGTGCTGCGGATGCCGCGATGCGGGACCCCATTGCAGGAGCTGGGTCTGCGGGGATGGGGTCCGGCACCCTCCTCACCTCCAGCTTTGGGGGCACCTTTCCCCCTGGCATCTTATCAAACCACCCGAATAAGCTGTTCGCCAGCTCAAAGCTGCTCCAGGCTGCTCCCAAAGCTGGGTCAGCGCTGGATAACCATGGAAAAAGGCAGGAACAGCAAAGCCATCAGAAATGCTCGCCGAGTGTGACCCAGCTGCTGTCCCTGGCCCCGCTGTGCTCTGGGGCAGTGCCAGGTCACTGTCCCTCCCAGCAAACCAAACCATGCCCAGGGAGGTGCCAACCACCGCTGGGAGCAGCCAGGCAGCCCGAGCAGTGGAAAATAATTATTTCAAATAAACTGGCAGTAATAGGATATTGATAACCAGATCAGGGCAGCACCAAGGGAACAACCCGGGAAAAAACCTGCCTGGTCAATCTCCAGGGAAATTTTTTGTAAGGTTAAAAAAAAAAAAAAGAGCTTGCTTACAATTAATTCCTTCTGATGGTCATTTCTCTGGCTGCCATTTAAGGCGGACACTCGGGAAGTGCTGGGATATCGATGGAGAGGAGGAGGAGGAGGAATGGCAGGACCTCCATCCCCTGCCTCTGCAAGGCTGTAAGCACCGGGCCGGTGATTTATTTAGTATCCATGAATACTGAGTGAAATCAGAATAATGGGGCACTTAGCCATGTTACTGAGAAATCACTATTGTGATGCAATTTACTTCAATTAATTAAGCCTTTTTTGTTACCATTATTCCTTGTTTTACATTTTGTTTTAGATTTCGAACGATTGGGCGCTTTGTGGTTGGGAAGCTGATAGCTCTGGTTGGGGCTGTGCAGAGAGAGCCGTAAATACCCTGGAGCTGCGTGTCCAACCCCTGACAGCTCCCAGTCCTGCTGCCCTTCCCAAAACTCAGCCCAAATCACGGAGCTCCAAGTGCAGCTCCGCTGGCTGGGCCCGGTTTGGTGCTCAGGAGGATTTAATGGGGTTTATTGCAGCTCCTGAGGATGCTCTAAATTTCACCCGTGAAGGAAAAGCTGGAGCTTTGAGTGCAATAGTGGAAGAGTTTTTTTGGGTTTTTTTTTCCTCACAAAGGAAATCAAAGAGTCACAGAATTGGGTTGGAAGGACCTTGAAGCTACCAGTGCCACCCCTGCCATGGCAGGGACATCTCCTGTCCCAGGCTGCTCCCAGCCCCAATGTCCAGCCTGGCCTTGGGCACTGCCAGGGATCCAGGGCAGCCACAGCTGCTCTGGGCACCCTGTGCACGGCTCCCCACCCTCCCAGGGAACAATTCCTTCCCAATATCCCATCCATCCCTGCCCTCTGGCACTGGGAAATCATTGCCAGACACCAGCCCAGCTCCTGCACCGTGGAGGGAAGGACTCATCTCTCCCCTGTGACTTCAGAAGGAGCTTTTTCCAGGGCAGGAAGGGCAGTCTCACCCTGTCTCACCGTGTTTCCTGGTTTTTCCGTGCTGCTCTTCCCCGGGGACCTTGGCTAAAGCCAGAGCTGAGGGAGGAGAATCCCAGAAACAAAGCAGCCATGACCAGGGACGGTGGGTCTGGCAGGGGAAGGGGAATGGGGCCGGGCCTGGAGGGTTCCCGTGTCCCCAGGCCATTCCCTGCAGCAGGTGGCACCTGGGACCACCCCCCACAGCTCCTGCCAGGAGGGGACACCCCCATCCCATGGGACACCAGGGGTTTCACGCTCCTGTCAGAGGGTGAGGAGGTGAAGCTCCAGCCGCTTTTGGTGTGCTGGGTTCCCGTTTGCCCCTGCTGGTGTGTCTGGGGCTGGATCACCACCCCAAGGACGTGGCTTTGGGGGCAGGACCCAGCCCTGGCTGGCAGGGAGACTCCCGTGCCTGGCTGTGCTCAGCCCTGGATGCTGCTGGGGTTCCCTGTGTGCCCCCTCAGGTGGGCTTTCAGCGTGAAGAATTTAATGTAAAACTTGACCAGAACCTCCCCAGGACCCCGCACCCCCACCTTCCCCTGATCTGTGGTCAGGGTGAGTCCCTCTGGCAATGTTCCCCTCCAGCAGCTGAGGCTCAGCCCCAGAGCACCCAGACCAGGGGGTCCCAGCACCCCGGGGAGCTCAGGTGGGCCTGGCAGTGCCAGGATGGTGATCAGAGTTCATCGTCTTGGAGACCCTTTCCAGCCTCAAGGATTACTGATTTTATTGTGGTCCTCCCACACTACTATCCAGCTGCACATCCTGGGCTGCAACATCCCAGTGTCATCCGTCGATCGTGCCATCCCAGTGCCAGTCCCAGATCCAGTGATTCCCAGTGCCAGATCCCAGTGCCAATTCCCAGTGCAACCAGTGCCCATCCCTGCAGTATCCCAGTGTCATCTCAATCCCGTTTTCCTGCAGCATCCCAGTGCCGTCCACAGTGCCAATCCCTGCAAATCCCATGCCAATACCAGTGCCAATCCCAGTGCCATTCCTGCAGCATCCCAGTGCATCGATCAATCCCAGTGCCAATCCCAGTGCCCATTCCTGCAGAATCCCAGTGCCAATCCCAGTGCCAATCCCAGTGCCAATTCCTGCAGTATCCCAGTGCCAATCCCACTGCCCATCCCAGTGTCATCCCAGTGCGCCAATCCCATGCCAAGTCTCCCAGTGCCAATCCCAGTGCCAGTTTCCTGACAGCATCGCCCAAGTAGCTCCAGTCAACAGTGCAATCCCATGCATCCCAGTGCCAATCGCCAATTGAGCATCCCACGTCTCCCGTAGACGTGCCCAGTTCACATCCGTCCCAGTGCTCCAATCCCATGCATTCAGCAATCCCAGCCCAGTCCTAGCATCCAGCAATCCCATGTCCCAGTGTCATCCCAGTGCCAATCCCAGCACCAGTCCCTGCAGCATCCCAGTGCAATCCCTGCAATATCCCACTGCCCACCCAGTGTCATAGGGAGCGTCCCCTGTGCCACCGCCACCACCGGCACCGCCCGTGGCCACAGCGGCCCGGCGGGGAGACGGCGGCACAAAGGGAGCTCTCAGGAATGATGGTTTAATTGGAGCGAGGTGAGCACAGCACTATTTAAGCACCGCTGCGCATTGATGGATTGATCCGAGTCTGGTCACTCGGGGTTTGTGACATCCGCAGGGCTCCCCGCCAGCCCTGGCGAGGAGATTTGAGCTGGGCAGAGCTGTTGTGGGAGTGACGAGCTGGGGAAGGAGCTCCCCGCACCCCCAGTGCTGCCTGTGGCACCCAGCGGGGACACCGTGGTGCCTTCCAGGGTGGCAGTGTCCCCTGGCAGAGCAGCGCTGTCACCCCCTGTGCACAACACCCTGTGCCCGCCTGCTCCCTGTCCCCTCCGAGGCTCCACCGCTCTCTCCAAATGTCCCCTTGGATCTCCTGGGGTGTCACCTCTGTCCCTCCTGCAGGACAGGGGACACCCAGGGGACAACGGGGAACGGGAAGGGATCTGCACAAGCGCCATTAAACAGTCGGTTTTATCATCCCGGCTCACGTGAACACGGCAGAACGATGACATGATCAATCAGGGATGAACATTAATTATGATTGCACCTCGGGATCTTGATTGCCATTGATTTATTGATTCCTCGGCCCCTCGCAGCAGTGGCCGCTCCATAGGAATTGCGCAGCGGGGAGGTGGCTGGGCTGGCCCCGGCTGGGATTTGGGAATGAGGCCTCCGGGGACGCTTCAGAGGAGAGAGAGGACGTTGATTTTGAGAAAGGAGAGGAGGAAAAGGCCCTGTAATACCCGAGGGATATTGCGGCTGCAGCGGCTGGGGAGGGGACGCAGCCGCCGGGGACCACGCAGCAGCTGGGGACACCGAGGGGACCCTGGGAGCCCATCCCGGAGCGGGATCGCAGCGAGCCGCAGGCTGAGGAAGCCTTTGTGGCCGGGTCCGTGCCCCCCTCCCCGGAGCCTCCCCGCTGCTGATCCCATCGAGCGGCGATCGGATCAATGCTGGCCGTACCAAGCCCCGCTCCGGCGGGGAGGAGGGCCGGGGCTGCAGCACCTGAGAGGGATTTTTCCATCGTTCGGCTCCTGGAAAAGCCGCCTCTGGGCTGCTCAGCCTTGGTACATCCAGCGGTGATTAGCGAGGGCGGGAGAACAAAGCCCTGGGTGCCCCGACGGGTCCGTGCTGCGGATGCCGCGATGCGGGACCCCATTGCAGGAGCTGGGTCTGCGGGGATGGGGTCCGGCACCCTCCTCACCTCCAGCTTTGGGGGCACCTTTCCCCCTGGCATCTTATCAAACCACCCGAATAAGCTGTTCGCCAGCTCAAAGCTGCTCCAGGCTGCTCCCAAAGCTGGGTCAGCGCTGGATAACCATGGAAAAAGGCAGGAACAGCAAAGCCATCAGTAAATGCTCGCCGAGTGTGACCCAGCTGCTGTCCCTGGCCCCCGCTGTGCTCTGGGGCAGTGCCAGGTCACTGTCCCTCCCAGCAAACCAAACCATGCCCAGGGAGGTGCCAACCACCGCTGGGAGCAGCCAGGCAGCCCGAGCAGTGGAAAATAAATTATTTCAAATAAACTGGCAGTAATAGGATATTGATAACCAGATCAGGGCAGCACCAAGGGGAAACAACCCGGGAAAACCTGCCTGGCAATCTCCAGGGAAAATTTTTTGTAAAGGTTAAAAAAAAAAAAAAAGAAGCTCTGCTCTACAATTAATTCCTTCTGATGGTCATTTCTCTGGCTGCCATTTAAGGCGGACACTCGGGAAGTGCTGGGATATCGATGGAGAGGAGGAGGAGGAGGAGATGGCAGGACCTCCATCCCCCTGCCCCTCTGCACAGGCTGTAAGCACCGGGCCGGTGATTTATTTAGTATCCATGAATACTGAGTGAAATCAGAATAATGGGGCACTTAGCCATGTTACTGAGAAATCACTATTGTGATGCAATTTACTTCAATTAATTAAGCCTTTTTTTGTTACCATTATTCCTTGTTTTACATTTTGTTTTAGATTTCGAACGATTGGGCGCTTTGTGGTTGGGAAGCTGATAGCTCTGGTTGGGGCTGTGCAGAGAGAGCCGTAAATACCCTGGAGCTGCGTGTCCAACCCCTGACAGCTCCCAGTCCTGCTGCCCTTCCCAAAACTCAGCCCAAATCACGGAGCTCCAAGTGCAGCTCCGCTGGCTGGGCCCGGTTTGGTGCTCAGGAGGATTTAATGGGGTTTATTGCAGCTCCTGAGGATGCTCTAAATTTCACCCGTGAAGGAAAAGCTGGAGCTTTGAGTGCAATAAGTGGAAAGGAGTTTTTTTGGGTTTTTTTTTCCTCACAAAGGAAAATCAAAGAGTCACAGAATTGGGTTGGAAGAGACCTTGAAGCTGAACCAGTGCCACCCCTGCCATGGCAGGGACACCTCCCACTGTCCCAGGCTGCTCCCAGCCCCAATGTCCAGCCTGGCCTTGGGCACTGCCAGGGATCCAGGGGCAGCCACAGCTGCTCTGGGCACCCTGTGCCAGGGCCTCCCCACCCTCCCAGGGAACAATTCCTTCCCAATATCCCATCCATCCCTGCCCTCTGGCACTGGGAAATCATTGCCAGACACCAGCCCAGCTCCTGCACCGTGGAGGGAAGGACTCATCTCTCCCCTGTGACTTCAGAAGGAGCTTTTTCCAGGGCAGGAAGGGCAGTCTCACCCTGTCTCACCGTGTTTCCTGGTTTTTCCGTGCTGCTCTTCCCCGGGGACCTTGGCTAAAGCCAGAGCTGAGGGAGGAGAATCCCAGAAACAAAGCAGCCATGACCAGGGACGGTGGGGTTGGCACTGGGAGGGGAATGGGGCCGGGCCTGGAGGGTTCCCGTGTCCCCAGGCCATTCCCTGCAGCAGGTGGCACCTGGGACCACCCCCCACAGCTCCTGCCAGGAGGGGACACCCCCATCCCATGGGACACCAGGGGTTTCACGCTCCTGTCAGAGGGTGAGGAGGTGAAGCTCCAGCCGCTTTTGGTGTGCTGGGTTCCCGTTTGCCCCTGCTGGTGTGTCTGGGGCTGGATCACCACCCCAAGGACGTGGCTTTGGGGGCAGGACCCAGCCCTGGCTGGCAGGAGACTCCCGTGCCTGGCTGTGCTCAGCCCTGGATGCTGCTGGGGTTCCCTGTGTGCCCACCTCAGGGTGGGCTTTCAGCGTGAAGAATTTAATGTAAAACTTGACCAGAACCTCCCCAGGACCCCGCACCCCCACCTTCCCCTGATCTGTGGTCAGGGTGAGTCCCTCTGGCAATGTTCCCCTACCAGCAGCTGAGGCTCAGCCCCAGAGCACCCAGACCAGGGGGTCCCAGCACCCCGGGGAGCTCAGGTGGGCCTGGCAGTGCCAGGATGGTGATCAGAGTTCATCGTCTTGGAGACCCTTTCCAGCCTCAAGGATTACTGATTTTATTGTGGTCCTCCCACACCTGCAGCTCAGCAGCCCTGGGACCTGCTCAACATCCCAGTGCCAATCCCAGTGCCAATCCCAGTGCCAGTTCCTGCAGCATCCCAAAAGGGTTTTTTTGGCCCCAAAAATCCCGTTTTGGCCCGGGAAAAAAAAAATTCCCCCCCCAGTGGGGCCAAACTCCCAGTGCCAATCCCAGTGCCCATCCCTGCAGTATCCCAGTGTCAATCTCAATCCCAGTTCCTGCAGCATCCCAGTGCCGTCACAGTGCCAATCCCAGGGCCAATCCCACTGCTCATACCAGTGCCAATCCCAGTGCCATTCCTGCAGCATCCCAGTGCCAATCCCAGTGCCAATCCCAGTGCCCATTCCTGCAGATCCCAGTGCCAATCCCAGTGCCAATCCCATGCATTCCTGCAGTATCCCAGTGCCAATCCCACTGCCCATCCCAGTGTCATCCCAGGCCATCCCAGTCCATCCCAGTGCCATCCAGTGCCAGTTCCTACAGCATCCCAGTGTCAGTCACAGTGCCAATCCCAGTGCCAATCCCAATGCCCATTCCAGGGCCAATCCCAGTGCCATCCCTGCAGCATCCCACTGTCCATCCCTGTAGCATCCCAGTGCCAATCCCAGTGCCAATCCCCGTGCCGGTCCCAGTGCCAATCTCTGCAACGTCCCCATGCCAATCTCAGTGCCAATCCCAGCACCAGTCCCTGCAGCATCCCAGTGTTAATCCCAGTGTCAATCCCAGTGCCGATCCCAGTGCCAATCCCAGTGATCAATCCCAGTGCCAATCCCTGCATATCCCACGCCCTACCATGTCATCCCAGTGGCCAATCCAGTGCCGATTCCTGCAGTACCCAGTGCCAATCCCAGTGCACCCAGCACCCAAGTTCCACCCTGGCAGCATCCCAGTATCAATCCCAGTGCCAATCCCAGTGCCAATCCCTGCAGCATCCCAGTGTCAATCCCAGTGCCAATCCCAGTGCCATCCCTGCAACATCCCAGTGCAAATCCCAGTGCCAATCCCAGTGCCATCCCTGCAACATACCAGTGTAACTCCCAGTGCAAATCCCAGTGCCAACCCTGCAGCATCCCAGCTCCAGTCCCTGCATCATCCCTGGAACATCCCAGTGTAAATCCCAGTGCCCGTCACAGTGCCAATCCCAGCTCCAGTCCCTGCATCCTGTCCCAGCACCACGCAGACCCGAGGGATGCAGGAAGGCACTGGCAAACAAAAGGAGCCGTTTGCTCCCATCAAGAGTTCACCTCAACTTCTCCATCTCACCCTCCAGGTGATGCCACCAAACATCCCCCGTGTCACCGATCCCTCTGCTGTGGCACAGCTTTCGTGCAGGACACATGAGGAGTTTCTGCAGGGGCTGGTGTTACCTTTTTAAAGGAGGGGAGGGAAAATATTGGTGCATGGGACTCCCTCGGGAATAAATTCATACTGCAGGATCGATTCGATTTCCCCCCCTCCTTTTGCCTGGTTCCTGGAGCCTCCTGGGTAACAAAGATTAAGCTTCAAGCCCTTCTGATATTACTTTGAAATGCAGAAAGCTTCAGAAAAAGAGACTAAACCTTTCCTCGTGATGGAAAATGGCAAATATCTTCGGGGATGGGCAAGCACTTGGCTGTTTTTTCCTTCTGCCACCCCTGGAGCAGCCGAGCCCAGGTATGCACGCTCTCAAACGGGCACCACACGCTCCTGCACCTGCCCAGAGCTGCCTGGCTCCCTCTGGCTCCCTCTCAGGGTTCAGAATCCCTGAATCCCTGCTCAGGATTCGCAGAATCACCCATTTATCCGCGGCTGAGCTGCGGCCGGGAGCGCGGGCAGCGGCCGCCTTAACATCGGATCAATTAATTATCAGCCCTGTTACGATGAAACCCCTGAAATGTGGGCTGGGAGGACTCGCCAGTGCAGAGCTCTCATTTCCCCGGGCCCGTAATCGCTGGGGACAGCCCTGGCCTGTGATCCCGGTTAGCCCGGGATAAACCTGGAGCAGCTCCAGGGGTTTAATTGGCGTCCCTTGGGAGCAGCGTCCTGCCTTTGGATGGGATCCTGCTCCTCCCTACAGCAGCAGCTCCTCAGCTGGGGGACAGCCGTGGCTGGAGGCTTCGCTGTGGAAATTTGGGATATTTGGGGAAATCTGGTGTATTTGGGGAAATTCGGGATATTTGTGGAAATTCGGGATATTGAAGGAAATTGAGGAGAGAACGGGTAAGGCTGAGACATGGGGAGAAGCAGATGGGGAGTCCTGAGCCTGTGGGGCTCCTCGCTGCAGAGAAGGGAAGGAAAAGGGGATGGAGATGAAAGGGAAGGCTGGGCAGGGAAAAGAGGAGGGGAGAGGCTGCAGGAGGAGGTGTGGGAACCATGGAGTGGAGGGGGGACGGGGATGGGGACAGGAATGGGGACAGGGAGAGGAACAGGGATGGGGACAAGGACAGGGAGAGGATAGGGACAGGAACAGGGACAGGAATGGAGACAGGGATCGGGACAGAGAAGAATAGGGACAGGAACAGAAACAGGGACAGGAACGGGGACAGGGATGGGGACAGAGAGGAACAGGGACAGGGACAGGAACGGGGACAGGGACATTGCAGCAGGTTTTGCCCTGGCTGTGGGGTGTTTGTTTTCCAGGCAAAGGGCTGGGCCCTGCAGCCCTGAGCAGCTGCAAAAGCCCGAGCAGTGGCAGGGTTTTGTTAAAACTGGGCCCCAGCTCAATGTCCAGGACCTGCCAAGTTTTTGTCTGAGTTAATTTGAGCTCTTCTTTGGTCTCAGCCGCACATTTCCTTTGCAGTTGGGTCCTTCCATCCCCCAAATGCCATCCCAGGTTCCTCTCCTGGCCCTGGATCAGCCCAGACCCCTCCGTGCCTGGTTCCACTCCTGGACCTGGCACCTCCCTTCAGCAAACAAAGCCTCTCCCAGCCAAGGTCAATTTTGCTGTTCCCTTTTCCTTTCCTTTTCCTTTTCCTGAGCATCCCACAGCTCTGGACAATTCCTTCTGAAGCTGCCACCTCCAAACCCTGCCCTGACACCAAAAGGGATCATTTCACTGCTCCCTGAAGGCTGCCTGGGGTCACATCTCCCTGCTAGCAGGTTTGATCTCCCTTTTCCTCATCTGGAGATCTGGAGGAGACTCCACCTGAAATCCAAACTGCTGGAGGTGCTCAAATGGGCAGCTCTGGACACGGGCATGCCATTAGCAGCCTCTCCCTGGCTAAATCCTGTGTTTTCCATGATGACTCCCATGATTCATTCATGGAAGTGTGTCCAAGGCCAGGTTGGACAGCTCTTGGAGCCACCTGGGCTTGTGGAAGGTGTCCATGGCACAGGGATGAGCTCTGAGGGCCCTCCCAACCCAAACCAGTCAGGAATTCCATGAAAATTCCCCTTAAAGGACCTTGCCATTGAGTCTTGGCCAGGGAATCTCAGGGAAACTGGGAGCCACCTCCACCACGTGTGTCCACTGCTCCTCAAAGCCAACGTGGAATTTCAAGGCAGGGACATTTCCCCCCTCCAAACCCTCCCAGGCTGTGAAGGAACTGATATTCCGACTCTATTTTTCTATCAATAAAGTTTATTGCCCTTTTCTCGCGAACCCTTCAGCAATTAAAAATAAACAAAAAGAAAAAAAAAAAAAAAAAGAAGAGGAGGAGGAGGAAGAAGAAGACAAAGGGAGTTGATGTTTGACTGCTGGGCTATCACTTAAGTCCTTGTTCCTGTTTACTCAGGACTTATTAGAGCTCATTCAATGCCTATAGCATGGCTGGATCAATACCTGCTGGGAGCAAGAGAGATTCCGCTTGGCCACTGTAGCCCATGTTGCAGAATTGATCTGCTTGGCTGCTGCAATCTGAAAATCCATCTTTTTGCGCTCCCTGCCTCTCTCTGCCGCGGGTTGCTAAGCAACGGGGGCTCCTTGGGATGGCCATTGGCCAGTGCAGCGGCCGTGCCGTGGTCCTCCCTGGTCACTTGGCCACTTTGGGCGGCGAGTCCTCCTCCAAGGCTGGCTCCGGGCGGCGGGGAGGTGGGGAAAGGCAGCGAGGGAGGGAAGGGCTGGGGGGTGGCGAGAGGAGGGACGGGGAGAAGAGGGAAATCGATATCACCTCACATTTAACCTTTCTTTAAAAAAAAAAAAAAAAGAAAAAAAAAATCTTCGCGAAAAGTCTATTGACCCATTCCTTATCACTCCTCGCCACCGCAGCCTCTGCGGCGGGGCTGCACCCAACCCAACAATCCCACCTCTTTTTAGGGATTTTAGACCCCACTCCTGGCCTCCCTCTCTCCTCCCTCCCTCCCTTCACCTCGGCGGACACAAGTTACGCCAGGTTAGCTAAAGGTGTCTTTTTAAACTGATTTCATTAAACTGGGGCAAAACCTTTGTGCGGATGTACTGGGATCAATGTAAACCCCATTTGCATCGATTTCGCTTCGCTTTGGCAAAGGAATCGAATTATACAAACCGATACCAACCTGCTTTAAAATGATTTAGGAGTGTCTACACAAGACCAATTTTGGGCTGGCAATTTTGCGTGTGGACAAGGTCCATCCCTCGTCCCAAAGAGCTGCTTGTTAGGCAAATCCCACAGCAGGCTTATGTGGCCTCCCCATAAGCGTGGTTTTTGCAGCTCAGCCCAATATCAGTGCCAGGTTTGGGTGCTGTTCCTCCAGGTACAGGTGAGGGTGGGGAGGTGCCTTCCCAGGTGCTGCAGAGCGTTGGTTTGATCCTGTTACCTAAAAATCAGGCTCACCTGAAACAGAGGCCAAAGTTAAGAGAATGAGACTAGATTAATTTTAGATTAACAACTAGATTAACAACTTTAATCCAGGCCTGTTGGTACACTGAGGGCAGACAAAGCCTCCTCTTGGGGCTGCACCCAAAATGGACCCGAGTCACGAGATTTCCCTTTTTATATTCTGTCTCATGAACACATCGGCCCAATTCCCAATGACACTTCAGGTGATGATGTCACCCACCCCAAACTGCTCCCCACAATTCTCTGCTGTTTCCATATTTTGGGGCTCTGAGGCAGAGAAGTGTCCTTGGATTCAGGCCCAGAGAGGAATTGTTTTGTCTGAAGATGGTAGAACAGTGGTTTTTAATGCTTTACTAGAGAAGTATAAGAATACAGATACATGAAAATATAAAAACTGAAAATCCTAAGGCATCAATCCACTCGCTCCACCCCGCTCTGGATGGAGCCATCTCGTGCGTGTCCTTCACTGCAGATGTCACATTCAGAGCCTGAACTCTTCGTTCTGGGGTTTTGCCACCCCTTTTTTGTGATTATCCCACAGGGACAGAGCACAGAGGGGTCAGTGCTGGACCACGAGTGGTGGGAGATACCCAGGGGAAGTGGCCTCATTCCCACAAGTGCAGATCCCACAAAAGCCAGGAAGAACTGATTTTCTTTGTGATCATCAACCCCAACCCCGCTGATCTGCTCCAGCAAGAGGGAACTCAACCCCAGACAGGAAACAAACTCAGGGCTGTCTCAGGGAAGCTCTGATCCCAACCCTCAGCCCTGTTTGAGTCCAGTTTGAGTCCAGTTTGACTCCAGTTAACCCCAGGATCCCCCACAATGGCACGTCCTTACTGTCACTGGGACCAGAGCTCTCTGGGTCACCCCACTGACCAATTTCTGGGTTCAACACACAACTCTGGGGCTCGGCATCAGAACAGCTCCTGCTCAAACTGGGTGGAGAAGGTTTTTCCTGCTGGGAAGGTGAGTCTGCCAGGATTGGTATCACACCTGAGCAGATTCGTGATGGAGACAAAAAACCCTCCTGGATCAGCTTTGATCCAACCCCTCGGACTCTTCATGGACCCTCACCTGCCCTTCAGCCCGAGGAAGAAGCATCAGAGGACATGTGTGTTATTATCCCATTTTAAAGATAGATTATTCTCCTATTTTAAAGCTATATTATTATCCTGAAAGATTTATTATTACCTTAATGCAGATTAAAAATTCTGGCAGTTTTTCATCTGGAAGAGCTGAGCATAACTCAGCCCAAGGCAGGTGCAGTTACTCAGATTTTACACCCAGGACCCAGGCAGGGCTGAATTCCCCCCTCAGGGTGACCAAGAAAGGAAATCCTTTGCTCTGAGGAGTTCTCCTCGCTCTGCTGCTGCAGTTTTCTCCTCCTCTGCAGTTGCTTTTTGGAATTTTCTTGTCCTACATTATTTTTTTTCACCTGGAGGAAGGGCAGGGCACAAATCTTGGAGGAGAAGTTGAGAGCTCGGTCGATGCAGAGCTCTGTCCCCGGGAGCATCTGAAGCCTTTCCACACCAAGCAGAGATCAGGGATGAACCAAAAATTTGGAAGAATCAGAAAAAAAGTTGTTTTGTCAAAAGAAATCCTTCTTCCAAAGGAGCCACTGCTTCCTGAAATCTCCCTTTTCAAACATTTCATTGGCTTTGTGCAAAGAAGATCAGGTGATCCCACTTCAGCATTTCCAAAGGAATCATTTTCCGTTTCCAGTCATGGGTGATTTTATTTGTGTTTTAAAATCATGATTAATTTACACTAAAAGGCAATTTGAAAAACCGCCCGAACTTAAATTTAGCTGCTACTCTAAAGCCTGTCAGAACCCCCTGCCTTGACTGACAATGTCTACAATGCCTGGCATTTCTTTTTTCAATTCCAAAGAAGATCAGGTGATCCACTTCAGCATTTCCCAAAAATCAATATTTTTTTTTGGAATTTTTGGGGTGGTTTTTGTTTTGTTTTTAAAATCATGATTAATTAACACTAAAAGGCAATTTAAAAACGCCCCCGAACTTAAATTTAGCTGCTACTCTAAAGCCTGTCAGAACCCCCTGCCTTGACTGACAATGTCTACAATGCCTGGCATTTCTTTTTTCAATTCCTTGCTTTTTTTTTTTTTCCTAAAAATGAAAATTAGAAATTCCCATAAATCCTCACAGAATGAGGATCCTGTCAGATCCCAAACCCTTTCTCCAAATTCCCAGGGGGATTTAAGCAGGTTCTGATGAATGGCAGCACTTCCTTGAATCGGGGCTGTGATTTCCTCTTCCCACTGGATTTTTTGGGGGGATATTTTGTTTTATAGACATAATAAAATATGTTATAAAATACTTTAAAAAGTGTGTAAAATAATAAAATATATAAAATAATAATAAAATAATAAATATTAATAAATATAATGAAAATAATAAAAATTAAATAGAATTTGAAAATAGAAAATTAAATATAAAATGAAATAAAATGAAATAAAATGAAATGAAAAAAATAATAAAATAACAAAAATAATATAAATAAATATGAATAAATAAAATAAAATAATAAAATAAAACTGAACAATCACTTCAGCCATCAGCCCCTCGCAAAACACCTGCCCCGGGTTCTGCAAGGACTCCCCATGTCCAGAGCAGGGCTGGGCAAGACCGTTAACTGATTTTTGCTTTCACTTAGAGCTGCAGCATTGACGGCCCTGCTCGATATCTGACAAGCTCTGTGCTGGCCCCGAGAGCTCAGCAGTGTCTCAGGGAAGGATTTCTGCTCCTCCCTGCCACAGAAACCTCCAGGGCAGAATCCAAGCAGGGCGGGTGCTCCCCAGGATCTGAACACCTCTCTCTGGGTGTGAGCAACTCTGCAGCTGCAGGGGATTCCAGGCTGGTGGGGGCTGGGTTTGACCCCAGCTCCAGCCCTTCGTGGTGTCCCCACTGTGGCCATCCCTGCCCCAGACTCCCCCGTCAATGCTAGCCAAGGTTTCATGAGCAGGTGGTGAAGGGTTCTGTGGGCTGGAAATTGGCTGCTGGGTTTGAGCCTGGGAGGTGGATTTTATAGGGAGAGAGGGAGGGAGGTGACAGCTTGGGGTGGAATTATCCCAATCCCCTCCAGCAGGACCCATCGGGGTGCAGCGTTAATGAGGGGGTGGCTTTAATCACCTGGACAGGAGAAGGATCCAGGGAGAGCTCAGAGCCCCTTTTGGAGCCTGAAGGGGCTCCAGGAGACTGGAGAGGGACTGGGGACAAGGGCTGAGGAACAGGACACAGGAATGGCTCCCAGAAGAGGGCAGGGATGGATGGATATGTTGGGAAGGATTGTTCCCTGGAGGGTGGGGAGCCCTGCCACAGGGTGCCCAGAGCAGCTGTGGCTGCCCTTGGATCCCTGGCATGCCAAGGCCAGCTGGACATTGGGGCTGGAGCAGCCTGGGACAGTGGAGGTGTCCCTGCCATGGCAGGGTGGAATGGGATGAGCTTTAAGGTCCTTTCCAAACCAAACCGTTGTGGGATTGCTTGAGAACATCAAGGAGAGGGAGGATGAGGAGGGAGGCAAGTGGGAAGGAGAGTGAGACCCTTGACAAAGTGAAGTTGTTGGTTTGGCAGAAAAGAAAACTCATTTCACATTTTTGGAGAAACATTGTAGGTTTTGTTCTGCAGGTCCGGTAACCAAAATCTCCTGTTCTCTTGCAAAACCCTCGAGCACCTGAAAGGCCCTTTTTGAATTCATTGGGAGCTGCAGTGATTTGGAAACAGAAGCTTTGCTCTCCCAGTGTGCTGGAGATTGTTGTGGATTAACAGGAGGCAGATGTTGAGGAGCAGAGCCCACAGCCAGAGGTGCCCCTTGCCCAGGAGCCCCCCATCAGCTGGGCAGGACATGGATGTCAGGGGGATGGAAATACTGGGATTTCAGAATCCTTTAAGCTGGAAAAGCCCTCTAAGATCATCAAACCCAACCATTCACCCTGCCCGGATGCACAACCAAACCATCCCTGAGGACATTTCCATGTCCTTGGAGCATTTCAGGGGCAATGGCTCCACTGCTTCCCTGAGCCACCCCTGCAGGGAGCAGCGCCCTGGGTCAGCATCTCCTCAACAGCAGCTGAGTCTGCCCCAATGGGTCCCTTCCCCCGGTTCTGGGGGCTCTGAGGAGCTGCAGATCTCCAACCAGGAGATCTCCAGTGTGGTAGATCTAGCATTTCTCTCTCCCTGCTCTGTCCCTGTGGATTTTGAGGCTGCTGCTCTGGGTTTGTGATGCTTTTCCTCTCCATTCTTTTCCCTCTCCATTCTCTCCTTTGCCATTTTCGTCACAGCCCTCTCATCTGCTCCAGTGTGTCCCTTCCCCAGTTCTGGGGACTCTGAGGTGTGCAGCCCACCAGGAAGGTCTCAAA
>VKON01000195.1:38909-52270 GCA_009741485.1 Malurus cyaneus samueli | reverse complement strand
TGTGGCGAGCTCTGGGAAGCTGGAGGGCAGGGTTGGGGTGGTTTTGGGAGGGGGCTGCTGGGTCCGCGCCTCTGTCCGCTCGCTCCCTAAGCGAAGCGCGGTGGCTGCGGGATGTGGCGGGATGTGGCGGGATGTGGCTGGGGTGTGGGGGTGGGCACCGGGCGGGGCTGCCCCGACCCGCTCCCCTCCGCACTTACCGCTCTGCGCCCCCGGGTGCCCGCACTGCCCGGCTCCGCTCGGAGCGCTGCCCGGGCGGCTGCGGAGGAGCAGAGGGAAGGGAATTAAATAGGAGAGGGAGCTCAGGAAGAAAGCGGTGGCGAGGGAAGGGATCAATAGCATCCAGCTGGCGAATGGAGCCGGGGCCTCTCCCCCGCGCTGCGTCCCGACCCATCGCCAGAGCCTCTGGGCGCTCCGAGGGGCTTCCCCCGGGCCGGGGCCGCCGAGCGGGCAGCGAACCGCGGCTCGCACGGACCGCAGCGGTCGGCCCGGCCGGACCCGACCCTCCCCCTTCCGCAGCTCCCCGCGCCCCGGCCCGCGTGTCGCGGTGCCTCTCGCCTAATGATATTGCATCGATCGGGGAAGGGCCGGGGGGGAGGAGGGGGGCGGGGCTACCGCATACTCAATTACGTCGCACTAATTACTAAAAAGTCTCTCTCTTTTTTGCTGTTTGCTCGGTGCGAAGCTCGGCGGAGGGCAGAGTCCAGCGCCCGTCCCGGGGGGGCCCCGGTGCTGCGGACCCGGCGGTGCTGGGGTTGGGGGGGCCTCGGGAGGCCGGCTCGGGGCCGCGGTGCGGGACGGCAGCTGCAGGGATAGATCTATCGATGGGCGGTCGATGGGCCGCTCGATGCGCTATCGCCATTATTACACTCAATGAAACCCTTCCAGACGCGTCTGCTTCATCCCTGGCTTGTTCCCCACCTCCTCCTCGCCGTTCGACCCCCGCTCAGCATCCTCTGGCTCTGCCCCGGCTCCAGGCCTCGCTGGCCATCCGTGCCCAGCTCCGAGCCCTTCCTGCCCATCCGTGCCCAGATCCGAGCCCTCCTTGCCCGTCCGTGCCCAGCTCCGAGCCCTTCCTGCCCATCCGTGCCCAGATCCGAGCCCTCCTGCCCTCGTGCCAGCCCGAGCCTCCTGCCATCCGTGCCCACTCCGAGCCCTTCCTGCCATCCGTGCCAGCTCCGAGCCCTTCTCCATCCGTGCCCAGTCCGAGCCCTTCCTGCCTCCTGCCAATGCCGAGCCTCTTCGTCCGTGCCAGCTCCGAGCACCCCCCATCCGTGCCCAGCTCCGAGCCCTCCCTGCCCATCCTTGCCCCGATCCAAGCTTCCCTGGCCATCCCTGCCCATCTCCGAGCCTCTCTGACCGCCTCCAGACCCCGCTGTCCACCCTACCCAGCTCTGATCAGTCCCTACCGATCACTGCCCAGCTCTGGGGCCCCCTGCTCACCCTGGCACTCGACTTCGCCCCACCCCCCCGCTCATCTCTGGCGGGCTCCAGACCCCCCTGGCCATCTCCGCCCGGCACGGTCCCGGTATCTGCCTGGAAACCCCCTCTGCCCAGTTGGATATCGGGGGCTTGGCATCCCCGGCAGAACCCCTGGGACGCGGTTCCCTCCGTTTTGGGGATCCTGCTCGTAGCCCAGGACCCTCCCGGCAGGGATTGACCGAGGGGCAGAGCAGGGAGGGGCCGGAGAGTTTTCATATCGCGACTCGGCGGGGCAGGGGTTGGATCACGGTGTAAGGGGAGACCCGCACTCCCCGCTTCGGTTCATCGTCTGTCCTCGCTCTCCCGTCCCGGGAACTTGCGGGGCTTTATTTTAATGAACTGGGAGCTTAACTGACTTCCCGGAAATGGTGTCAGATGGGATAGAATACTGTGGGATGGATGGAACGGATGGGTTGGGATGGGGGCGAGATGGAATGGGTTGGAACGGCTTGGATTAAATGCACTGAATTTGGACGGGGTGTGACATTTACCTGAATTATTCCCTGAGCAGTCCGGTGCCGGGTGAGACATCACGAACATCCCCGGGAAAGCTGGGACCTGCTGTCCCACCGCTGCTGCCCCGCACCGGAGCTCCCAGATCCTCCCGAATGTCTCTCGGCTGCGGAAGCCACCTGGAGCCCGGCAGCGGCCGGGAACCGAGCAGCCCACGCGAGGCTGACGGGCCCCACCCGCGGGAGGCGATGGATTTTATTTTCATTTTTTCGGTCTGTTCAATAAAGCTTGGGAAACCGGCACGTGCCGGCCTGGACGAGCGGGCACGGCCGGGAAAGGCCAGAACGGGGTGGGGAGTCCAGCTCGGGGAAACGGGGCCGGGGGCAGCTGAAACCTGCCTGGAAGGACAACGAGCACCAACCCCTCGGGTGGCCTTGGCTCTTCATCCCATCGTCCTCACCCTCCTTTCTTTTACCTCCCCAATTCCCCTTTCCCTTTCAATTTTCTCTTTCCATTCTCCATTTTCCTTTCCATTTTCTGTTTCCCCTTTCCATTTATTCTTTCCCTTTCCCTTTCATTCCTTCCTTCTTTTTTCCTCCTCCACCACTGCTGCTCGGGGCCCTGCAGCACCGTGTGTCACCCCACGCGTGTCCCTGTCACTTCCCCTCCCCGTGGCAAGGCGACCCCCCCTTCCCGAGGCTGTGGGGGAAGGGTGGTGGTGGGGGGACATGCGTGGGGAAACGTGGGGGTGCGGGGAGAGAATATTTGGGGCAGGGCAGGACAGGACATTTGGGGCAGGACAGGATATTTGGGGCAGACGGGGACAGCCAGACCCTTGGAGGGGCGTGGGGTGAGAACGGGGCAGGCAGCGGGGCCGGGGAGTGTTGAGGACTCTGGAGGGTGGCTGGCACAGCCAGATGTGCTCAAGGGGAGGGGGTTGGGGTCAGCCAGATGTGCCGGGGCACAGGTGGGCACTCTCCACCTGCAGCGCGCCGGACGCGCGCTGGACCGGCGCGGCGAGGAGGCGTGACACCCGGTACACAGGGGGAGGGTCACCGGTGGAGGGTCACCCCGGAGCGGGGCGTTGGTGACCCCGGCGGGGTCCGGCTGAGGGCGCGGCGGCCCGCGCTCCCCGCGCCCGTCGCGCCCCCCCCCCGGCGCACCGGGAAGGTGCGGGGGGCGGCTCGGTCCGGCGGGGGCGGGCGGGGCGCGCTGACGTCACGCCGCGGCCAGAGCGAGGCCCGGGAGCCGCGGCCGAGGCTCCGCAGCGCCCCGCACCGAGCCCCGCGCCCGCGCACGCCCCGCCCAGCCCCGCCCCCGACCCGCGCCCAGCAGGCGGGCGCGGCGCACCATGCCGGCCTGACGCGGGGCGCGGACATCGACCCCGGCGCGAGCCTGAATTAATCCGGCAGCCGGCGCGGAGGGGGCGCGGTGGAGGAGGAGGAGGAGGAGGAGGCGGCGGCGGCGGCGGCGGGGGGTGGGGGAGGAAGGCAGCGAGCGAGCGGGCGAGGCAGCGGCAGAGCCCGGCGGCCACCATGGAGCTGGCGATGGAGAACCTGGGCAGCCTGCACGGCGTCCCGCACTCGCAGCCCGCCGAGCTGCTGAGCCCCGCGCACGGGCGGCAGAGCTCGCACCGCAACCTGGTGCCGCACGGCCGGCCCGCCATGGTCTCGGGCATGGCCTCCATCCTGGAGGGGGGCGACTACCGCGGCGAGCACAGCCTGGGAGCCCCGCTGCACCCCGCCATGAGCATGTCCTGCGAGTCGCCCTCCGGCATGAGCCTGAGCAGCACCTACACCACGCTGACCCCCCTGCAGCACCTGCCGCCCATCTCCACCGTCTCGGAGAAGTTCCACCACCCGCACCACCACCACCACCACCACCACCCGCACCAGCGCCTGGCCGGCAACGTCAGCGGCAGCTTCACCCTCATGCGCGACGAGCGGAGCTTGGCCTCCATGGGCAACCTCTACAGCCACTACCCCAAGGACATGCCGGCCATGGGGCAGCCCCTGTCGCCGCTGCCCAACGGGCTGGGCAGCCTCCACAACGCCCAGCAGCCGCTGGCCCCCTACGGCCCCGCCGGCCACTTGCCCAACGAGAAGATGCTCTCGCCCAACGGCTTCGACTCGCACGCCGCGATGCTGTCCCGGGGCGAGGAGCACCTGGCGCGGGGGCTGGCGGCGCCCAGCTCGGCCATGATGCCGCCGCTCAACGGGATGCACCCGCACGGCCACCCGCACGGTCCAGCCCGCGCCTCGCTGCTGGGCGAGCGGGAGCGCCCGGCGCCCGGCCCCGGCTCCCAGCCCGGCGGCTCCGGGCAGGTGGAGGAGATCAACACCAAGGAGGTGGCTCAGCGGATCACGGCCGAGCTGAAGCGGTACAGCATCCCGCAGGCCATCTTCGCGCAGAGGATCTTGTGCCGCTCCCAGGGGACCCTCTCGGACCTGCTGCGGAACCCCAAGCCCTGGAGTAAGCTCAAGTCCGGCCGGGAGACTTTCCGCAGGATGTGGAAATGGTTGCAGGAGCCGGAATTTCAGAGGATGTCGGCGCTCAGGCTTGCAGGTAGGACACGGCACTGCACGGAATATCACGGCACGGGCCGCCCGCCCCGCACGTCCGGCCGGGTGGCTCAGGGGGTGCCGCGAACACGCGTGGAAGCCCTCGGGGGTTTCGGGGTTGCCATGGCCAGCTGGGGCCGGGCTCGGGCGGGTGTTACCGGAACGATTTGTAACCTTAAAACCGAAGGGAAGGGGGTTGGATTTAAGGTGAGTTTTACCCCCGGCCGTGCTGCTGCCCACGAGAGATGCGGGGTCGCGGGTGGAGGAAGCTGAGAGGTGTCCGCCGCTCCCCGCCACCCGTCTCTTGCCCCGGGGATTTCCCTCTCGGTGCCGCCGAACGGGCTCCTTGGCTCCGGGAGCACCCAGGAACTCCTCGGCGGCTGGTTCGGCCATCGCCGCTCGGTACCGGGGCCGAGCTCGGGGGAATCCCTGGGCCACCCCGCCGGGGCTGCGGGTCCGGGGCCGCGCTCCGCTCCCTCCGGGCACCGGCTGCCCTCGGCAGGAGGAAGGAGCCCCGCCTGCCCCGTGGCTCCGGTTCCTACTTGGGTTCAGGTCCCGCAGCGCCGTTCCCCGCGGCCTCGGGCCGGAGCTGGGCCGAGGCTTTGCTGGAGAAACGCGAGGTTTCTGTACCGAGGGCGGGCGGGGGTGGCGGAGGAAGGGGCCGGAGGGTGCGACAGAGGGGACAGCGGCCAGCGGGGTCGTGCCCGGTGCTCCCCGTCACCCCCGGCACGGAGCCGCTCCCCCCGGAAACGACCGGAGCTCTTGGCTCCGCGGGGCCGAGCCGTGGCGGGGGAACCACGCGTTTGTGATTTTTAATTTATTTTTTAAGAAATCCGAGCTCCCCGCGGGGAAGGGCAGAGCCAGCGACGAGGACCCGCCGTTATTTATGGGGAAGAGCAGCGTTCATATGTATTTAGTGTAATTCAGTTGCTCTTTAATTAGGGCAGGGTAGTGGCATCTTTTAGTTCCAGTCGATGCCCTATTGAAAAGCAGTTAATAGAATGCAAATTGTTCCTGGCTTTACAAGGTTCTGGTAAATAAAGATTTAAACACTGCCGCGATCGGCCGTTTAATGCCCCCGTTGTTGGGGCTAATTGAGCAGAGGGCTTGGGCTTCTGCCTCTACAGGATTGAAAATAATAATAAATAATTCAAAAATAATGATAGTACTAATAATTAAAAATAACCGTGATGGTGATGATTAAAAGGCGGCCGCAGCTGGGGGAAGCTCAGGGGGAACGCTGTTCTCGGCCCGCATCGAGAGGTGCCTGTCCCCGGCCCGGCTCGGAGATCCCTGTCCCCCGACCGGCTCGGAAGGTCCCTGTCCCCGCTGTCACCGCTTTGCTCCTCCCGCCGCCGTTGGAGTTTATTCTCCCCATAATGATTTTTCTTCCCCAGCGCCGTTTTCCCCGGCGCCAGGGCCGCCATGTCCCCATTATTTACGGGAATTAACCCCCCCAGATTTCCGGGGAACGGGGTTTGTTCATTTGCTGTCGGTGAAAACAGGAAAAAAACCCCTCCAACCACCAGCCCAACCTCCCCTGATGAATCCACTCGTGAATCCCAAGCGGGCCCGGGCCGCCCCACGCCGTTCGTGGAGGGGCTCGGCCGAGCTGCCCCCCCGGTCCCGCCGCTTTGTTCGTGGCCCCGAGCCCCGCTGGGTCCCGCTTTCGTTTCGCTCCTGCCGCCGTTTCCCCCCCCCGGGCCCGGCCGTGGGGTCCGTCCCAGCCCCGCGGGCTCAGCCCCGGCCCGGCTGCCCCGAGCAGCGGGGTCTGGGGCAGGGTGGCGCTGGGGGGGCCGCAGCCGAGCCCCCCGATCGATGCCGGTGAATCCTCAGCCCGGCCCAGCCCGAGGCCGCGGGTTGAGTCTGCTCGTCCTTCCAGGCTGCCCCGGGCTGGGGGCCTGGAGGGCTCCGGGTGATTGCAACCTTCGCCCCCCGGCAAGCAGGGAAGGGACCTGGGCAAGGAGAGGAATTTTTCCTTCCCAGTAAAAGGAAAAGCAGAATATTCTACGCGGGGCACGGCCCGGGCGAGGACCGGCACTGGTTGTGATCCTATTCCTGGTCCTGTCCTGGTTCTATTTCTATTTCTGATCGTATTCCTCCTTCTCGTCCTGATCCTGGCACTATTCCTATTCCTATTTCTGGCCCTATTCCTGGTGTTGTTCCTGGTTTTGGTCCCGGTCCTATTCTTATTTTTGTTCCTGTTTTTGATCCTAGTCCTGGTCCTGGTCCTGGTCCCGGCCCGGGGCCGCAGGAGTCCGCCTGATGGATTAGTCCGAATCAGAGAACCGCGGATCGATGGCCACGCCGGGCCCCTAGAAATGGCACCCGCCGCTTTCCTCCTCTTTCCACCCCAGTTTCCCCCATCCCGCCGCCCCCTCCGCACATGAACCATTAATTATTCAGCTGAGAGACCCGGGGGCTGCGGCTCCTCCGCCCCGGGCTCCCTCCGGCTCCGCTCGCCCCAAGGGGCTCCGCAAAAAGGAGGGGGGGGGTCCCACGGACAAACATCTGGGCAGCAGCTGGCAGTGCCCAGCCCGTCCCCTCGGACCGTCCATCTCTGCGACCCCAAGTCGCGGCCGCACCCCCCGGACCCGCTCCAGATTCATCTCCACAAACTTCGTGACCACCCCACGAGGCCTGCGAGGACCCGTGGGTGATGGAGAGCACCCACTGTGGCACTTCTGGGGGTCTCTGACCCCCCCCACCCGCTAAACCCCGGTCCCTCGTGCCCTGGGGGCAGAAAAGGCATCGGCTCCTTCCCCGTGGGATGATGTGGGAGCGGGTGCGCTCCTGCACTCCCATCCCCTCGAGTCCGCGGAGGGCAGTGGGTGCCTTCCCACCCCGCGTGTCCCTGAGTGCCCTCGTAGCTCCCATCCCAGCGGTCCTGCCAGCGGGATTTATTCGGACACTCAGGACCAGGAAATTCGTTCGTGGTTATTTCTCGGGAGGGCGACAACACCGTCGCGTCCCTTTGGCGACACGGCGCTCCCCTGTCGCCTTCCTTCATCCGTGATTCGGGGGATCCATCCTCCCGTGGTTTTGCCCGTGGCTGTGCGTGGAGTTCACCCCCGCGGGTGGGGTACGGCGGCCTGGGCAGCCCCCAGAGCTGGGCAGTTCCTTCTGCTTTTACGTTTGCTTCTCCTTTTCCCTCTCCCACCTTTCCTGGTTTATTTTTTTGTTTTTGCTTTGACATTTCCACCCCTCATCCCTCACTCCCGTTTTTTCGTTCTCCATTTAAATTTTTTTGTTTTAATTTTTTTTGTTCGTTTTGTTTGGTTTTCTTTTCTTTCTTTCTTTCTTTCTTTCTTTCTTTCTTTCTTTCTTTCTTTCTTTCTTTCTTTCTTTCTTTCTTTCTTTCTTTCTTTCTTTCTTTCTTTTCTTTTTCTTCTTTTTCTTCTTTCTTTTCTTTCTTTCTTTCTTTTCTTTTTCTCTCTTTCTTCTTCTCTCTTTCTTTCTCTCTCTTTCTTCTTTCTTCTTTCCTCTTTCTTCTTTTCTTTCTCTCTTTCTTTCTCTCTCTTCTTTTTTCTTCTTTTCCTTCCCCTTCTTTTCTTCTTTCTTTTTTTCTTCTATTTATTTTTTTTCTTTCCTTACTTTTTTCATTTTTACTGTCTTCCAATGAATTCCTTCCCCGAACATATCTCCGCCGTGGCACGAGCCGTCGTTATTCAAAACAAAACCCAAACCACCCCGAAACTGCGAGCACGATCGCAAAGCTGGGCCCAAGAGCTTTGAAAACACTAATAATTAATGTCGCTTATTAATACTGCAATTAATACACAGACTTGACAGAAAAAAAGAACAAGATGGCGCTGAGTAAAACCTCGGGGAAAAAAAATATATTTATTTTAGAATTTATTTTCACGACTTCTGTTCTAATTTCAGCCTCTTTCAAACGACTTTGGCCCAACGACGGCTCCTCCCGGCCCGCGGCCACCGGGCGACCCCGGCCCGGCTCTGGCTCGGGAGAGCGGAGGAAAATCGGGGACGGTTTCGCTGCTTTCGATCCGCGCGTGGCCGCGGGCGATGCGGAAAAGGCGCCTCATGCACAGGGAGCTTGAATGAACAGGGGAACCGGGAGCGAATGGGTTTTGTCGCTGGAAAATGGGAGAAAACGAAGAGTTTGGGGATCCGGGCTCCCCGGGAGAGCTGCCCACCCCGGCAGCCTAAGAAAGGTTCGGGAAAGGAGGGAAAGCTTTGTTCCCGTCGAGGAAAAAAAAGAAAAGAAGTGTGGAGGTTTTTTTTGTTTTGGTTGATTGAGGGTTTTTTTTGTTTTTTTTTCCAAACTTTAATTTCTTTTTTTCTGAAATTACTGGTTCATTTTACTAAATTTTTTTTTAGCACTTTAATGGAGTTGGAACGAGATGAGCTTTGAGGTGCTTTTCGATAACCGTCAGGATTCCATGAACAAGAGGCGACTTTCTCGGCCGGAGCGGAGCCGCCCGCACGGAGCAGCCACCGCCGGAGCCCCCAACTCCGCGGGTGCGGCCGCTGCGCGCTCCGCTCCTCACCCCGCGCCGTGTCCCGCATCTCCCCGTGCCCCGCATTGCCCGGATCCCGCATCCCGCAGCTCCCCGCACCCCTCCGTGCGCTCCGCACCCCTCGCCCCGCACCGCGCCGCCGCCTTATCAGCGCGGCGGGGCCGCCTCGCTCCGCCCGCGGCTGTTTTTCTGTTTGCTCCCGATCTGCGCGTCAGAAGGGGCCAATAAACCTGGCGCAGGTTAAACATTAAATGGGGTTCCTTGCCCCCACCCCGCAGGAAATGACCTCCCCTCTCCTCGGGGTGCCGGGTGCCACCCACCCGTGCCCGTGGGGTTCTGTTCCTCCAAACGCTGCTCCCAAATCCTCCCCGGGCTCTGCAATCGCCCCAGGTGTGGCCCCCGGAGCTTTTCTTGCACCTCTTTTTATCTTTCTTTTTTTTTGGGTTTCACATTTGGGTGGGTTTTTGTCGGGTTTATCTTTTTCTGGGTGTAGAACACGGGGGTGATATATATTTTTTTTTTCTTGTCCTGTCAATCGCCACTGAAACCATAAGGGAGAGATAACAGAGAAGAGAAAACTCTCCGAGTGACCTTTGAATCAATTTGAAAAACCTCATTTAACTGATAAGTCTTGAAAGGCCCAGAACTAATTTGAAAATACATCTATTAAAATCTCATTGCCGCTGCCTGGGAGCTGCTGGGAAGGGTGTGCGAGGCGACTTCCCGGGGTCGGGGGAGCCGGGAGAGCAGGTTTAAACCCTGGTCAACAAAGGATTGCAGAGCTGACTGCAAAATGATGGGGCTTAAACCAGGAGAAAAATCAAAATATGAAAAGAAAATGGGTTTTTCTCTCTCAGCTGGTGGGGAAAGGAGAGATTTACAGCATTTTCCTGCCATAACCAGGCGCGGAGTCTGCGATGGCAGACAGAATATTGGATTTTTTTTTCCCTTCACAAAACAAATCCAATATTTTCTGATTCTGCTCAGAGGCAGCTGCAGGAGCCTGTGGCTCTGTGGGGGCAGCCGTGCCCCACCGAGGAGAAGTGGGAAGCTCTGTGCTCCCATGGCTGCGTTTTCTGCCCGCATTCCTTGGTGCCAGAAAAGCAGAGGAAGCAGAGGGATGGGGAAGGTAGGGAAAGCCCAGAGGCAGGGCCCAGCTTTCCTGCCTTGGGAATGCCCTGCCTTGTCCTGGGTGTAAAGAAAACAAAAATTCCCGCAGAAACCTCCTGGCACAGAGTGCTCCCGATGCGAGGCTGCCACAGGCTCGGAGCAGGGCGGCGATGGCTGGCTGGAAACACCAACGCAAAAATCAGATTTTAAATAAAATCAACTCCATCAGAGCCTGGTTTGAAAGAACTGGGGCTCGGCAGCTCGGTGGGGATTCAGGGATCCAGCCCGTCCTCTTGCTCTGGATTTTGGGGTACAATTTGGGGTGCTGCTGCTTTAGGGGAAGGATGCGTTCCCTGCGGGAATTGCTGCCTCCCTGGCTGGGACAGAGCTGGACCCGTCACCTTCTGGCCCCAGCACCTCCAAACTGGGCAGGAACAGTCTCCTGAGGAGAAGGGCTTCCTCCAGGGAAGACGGCATCCTGAGCAGGAACGGAGGGGTTGGGCAGCTCTGCCCTCACCCCATATCCACAGCCCTGGCCTGACATTTTTCTTGAAGTTGAGCTGAGATGCCCAAATTCCCGTGGTTTCACATGAAGATGAGGCTTCGAGGACCCCAGGATGAGTCCCATGAATCCAGAATGAGCTCCATCAACCCAAACCATGGTCTGATCCACCCAGAATGTGCCCTTGGCCATGACCCCACTCCTGCACAGCACCCAGGGCAGCGCAGGGAGGTTGAGGCCCCCCCCGGCTTCAAAAAGTGGCCCAAAATGGGAAATTTGAGCCAAAAATGTCCCCCTCCATCCTCATCCAGGAGGATGCACTGGACTACATTAATATTGATATTGGGGACTGAATATATTCAAGATTGGAGCTAAATATATTAATATTGGTGCTAAATATATTAATATTGGGTGCTAAATATATTAATATTGGGGACTTAAAGTATTAATATTGGGGCTAAATATATTAATATTGAGGGGGAAATATATTAATATTGGGGGCTAAATATATTAATATCAGGGGCTGAATATATTCAGATTGGGGGCTAAATGTATTAATGCAGGTTACCCAATATGTAAATAATCTTTTTATTATCAGGAGAAGCCAAAATTTAATTTAGGGAGGCTGCTATAAAACTTCTAAATTTTCTTGGAGAAAAAGGCTTGAGAGTATGAAAAGAAAATTACAATTTGTAGAGTCAGAGGTGAATATCTCGGTTACTTAATAAGTAAAGGAAGCCAAAAACTGAATCTTGGAAGGATTTTATCTCTCCCCCCACCTTCTACAAAGAAGGAAGTTGGAAAACTGCTTGAATTATTGAGATATTTCAGCTGTAGATTAAAGGGAAGACTCAGACAGTGAAATTTTTTTACAAAAAGTTGACAAGGGAAAACAAGATAAAGCGCACCAGAGAAAATGGCAATAAATTAGAAGAAATAAAGTTTAAATGAGCCTCAGTGCTAGCTTTGATTACCCTCATTATATATAAAAAGAGAAATATTTAAAATATATTAAATATATTATAATATATCAATATATTTTTAAAAATATAAAAAACCCTTTGTGAGTGTGGAAGATCCTGGAGCAATGCAGGAACACACTGGGGCAGGGAGATGCTGGCGAGCAGCAGCTTTTGGCAGCCGAGGGCATTCAACCCTGGCTCCGTGCAGGACCGAGGCCATCGAGCAGCAAAATTTGCTGTTTTAATGGAAATTCAAAAATCTCGTTAATACCTGGAAGGATACGGAGAGATCTCTGGATCCAGCAAGATGTAATCAAGGCGGGGTTGGATGGGAGAAATGGATTTTTAAAGCGTTTGGGGGTTGTTAAAAAATAGCGAAGCGAAAAGGCAACGTGGATTCTCCAGTTCTGGAAGGAGGGGGCAGGGCATTTAAAAAATAAAAACCTGATGTTAAAATGGAGAGGTGTGTGTATGGACGTGGGTAGGACTTCAAGAATGACCTTAATAACTCAGTCTTAACATATTTATTTATATATGGAATATATATTTTTGTGTATGTTTGTATTCTGTTAGGGATCTGCACCAATGGTGGTTCCTGCAGTGCAAGGAGAGGAGGTTCAGGAATTATCCCAAAACCATTCCATGGGGTTTGAGGTGTTTTATGGCTGGAGAATTTGGGTTAATGGGGTTTCAGAGATGAGGGAGTCCATGTTTTGCCCACATGGGTGGGATGCAGAGGTGGTGGATGAGGCGGGCAGGGCTGCAGGATGTTCCTATTCACCATCCCAACCCCACTGTGAGCTTTTCCCCAAATTTCCCCTCCTCATTTGAGGTCACCTCAATTTCTTCGCCTTTTCCTCACCAGGGCTCTCCCTCCGAGCTCTGCACTGTGGGATTTGGGTGCTCCAACCATCCCCTGCTCCGTTTCTCCATGCTGGAGAATTGGTGTTGCCATGAGCTGGGGGAAGGATTTTGGGGAGCTGAGGGGTGGAATTTCAGGGAGATAAGGGATGGAATTTTGGGAGCTAGGAGATGGAATTTTGGTAGTTAGGGGATGGAATTTTGGGGATCTGAGGGTGGAATTTTAGGGAGCTGAGAGGTGGAATTTTGGAGAGTTGAGGAATGGAATTTTGGGGAACTGAAGGATGGAATTTTGGGGAGCTGAGGGATGGCATTCCAGGGAGCTGAGGAGTGGCATTTAAGGGAGCTGAGGGGTGGAATTTGGGGGAGCTGAGGGGTTAAATTTTGGGGAGCTGAAGGGTTGGCATTTCAAAGAGCTGAGGGATTGGAATTCCAGGGAGTGAAAGGATGAAATTTTGGGGAGCTGAAGGTGGAATTTTGGGGAGCTGAGGGGTTGGAATTTCAGAGACCTGAGGGGTGGAATTTGCCTGGCCTCCAACCCAGGGAACTGCAGCATCCTGTGCCCTGCTTTGGACACGACCCTGTTGGACCTGGACCCGCTCCCCCTACTTTTCTGTTCTGTGTCCGTTTTCCCTCCTATTTTTTGTTTCCCCCCGTAAAATAGCAATCACCACCAGGAGAGAGCATTTTGGGATTTGGGAATACCCATCACCCCTGGCAGGCTGGGGGATGCTCAGCCCTGCCCATTCTGGGAGAATGAGATGGAAAATCCCCTTCTGGAGCCGGGGGAAGGATGGGACTGGCTGTGCTCCTGCTAATTTCATTGCTTAGCGGCGAGAAGAGGGTAGGAAAATTTCTCCCATTACCATCTTGATAAAAATAAAAAATAAAAATAGGAAAGCAGCAACATATGGCAATCGAGCGCTTGGTCTTTTTTTTGGCTGCGGTCGCT
>VKON01000195.1:19543-31755 GCA_009741485.1 Malurus cyaneus samueli | reverse complement strand
CTGCCCCATCTCTGGATGTTCTCCCATTTTTGAGGGTTTCCTGTTTGGATTTTTTCCCCATTTTCCAAGGCTTTGTTTGCCCTGGGGGCTGCCCCATCTCTGGATTTTTTCTCCCAATTTCCAAGGATTTGTTTGCCCTGGGGGCTGCCCCAATTCTGGATTTATTTCCCATTTTCTGATTTTTTTTCCCCCAGTTTAGCTGGAATTTATCCCTCGGTGTTCCCAAAGCCCCCCAAGGAATGGGGGGGACCCTTCCCCATCCGCCCCCCAACTTTCAGGGGGAGGTTGGGATGGTGGCACTGCCCTGCCAGGCTGCACAGTCACCCCAAAGCTGCATCAATACCTGACATTAATCCTCTTTTTGGGGCCAAATTGCAGGATTTTGGCATTTCTCAAGTGGAAGGCAGTGAATCCCTGCCCTGGTGTTGCCAGGGGAGCTCCTTTGCTGGATTGCCCAAAGCCAGAAAATCAGAAATTTTAAAATAAATCATCCAAATCAGGGCATTTATTCGAGGAAACTGATTCAGACAGCCTTCTGGTTTTCTAACCGGGAATTGAAGAAGAAATCATGCAAATCAGAGCATTTATTTGAGGAAACTGATTCAGGCAGCCAGAAAACCAGGAATTGAAAAAAAAAAATCATGCAAATCAGGGTATTTATTTGAGGAAACTGATTCAGGTAGCCAGAAAAACAGGAACTGGAGAAAGAAATCATCCAAATCAGGGCGTTTATTCAAGGAAATCTGATTCCAAAGTGGCTCGCTTTTCTTGGAGAATATTTGAAAATATCTCCCCAAAATCATAACAGCTCGAATTGGTGAATTTTTCACCCTGAACTGGTGATTCCTCTGCCTTCAACACCTCCAAGAAAAGCCCAGGTGATTGATTTTCTCTGTTTTTTTGGCACCATGGTGAGGCGGTTGCCCCACTGCGGGTAGCTGGGGGTGAGTGGGGTTTTTGGGGAGCTGCTGTCACAGCACCATCACCCCCTGGGAAAGGAACCTCGGGGGGACATTTAGGGAATTGTAGGGCTGAGATTCCCCCCTCAGCCTCGTAGCCCAGAGGTTTTTCAGGGTTTGGGGAGGGTTTGTGCTCTCTCGGGGTGATGGATTCATTCCGGTGCTCCCTCAGGTGCTCACCCGGGGGTGCCGCTGGTGGCAGGGGCAGCTCTGGCGGTGTCACTGTCACTGTCACCCGGCAGAGCCCCCCGGGAGCGTCTCTGTTGTGCAGGAAGAAGGCGGAGCAGACAGGAGCGACACAGAGACAGAGGCAACATAGAGAACGCGCGGGCAAAAAGGGCTGCTTGTGGGTATTTGGCTTGGGCACGAGCTGGGACACCACTGCGCGCATCTACGAACTCATCATCATCTTCTTCCTCTTGCTCTTCTTCCTCCTTGATTTCTTTTTCCTTTTCAAATTTTTTCTTTACCTTTTTCCTTTTTCCATATATTATTATTCATTTCCCTTTTCTTTTCATTCCTTTTCCTTTTTCCCTTTTTTTTTTTTTTTTTTTTTTTTTTTTTTTTTTTTTTTTTTTTTTTTTTTTTTTTTTTCTTCTTCTTCTCCTTCTCTTCTCCTTCCTCTTTTCCATAGACTCTCTTTTTTTTTTTATTATATATAGAGAATATATAGATTTACTTTTTTCTTGACTTTATTTTTCTTTCCCTTTTTCTTTCTTGTTCCACATCTCCTTCCACTTTTCCTCTTTTTTCTTTCTTCTTTCTTCTTCCTTTTCCTATTCCTTCATTTATTATATTATATATTTCTCTCTATCTCTTAATAAATCTCTCTTCCTCTCCTCTTTTTTCTTTCCTTTCTTTTCTTCTTTTTTTTTTCTTTTTTCTCTTTTTTCTTTCTCTTTTTTCTTGTACTCATTTTCTTTCTCTTTTTTTTTCTCTTTTTTCCTTTCCTCTTTTTTTCCTGTCTCCTTTTCTTCTCAACCCATTTTACCTCCCAGACGCTTCCCGAGAGAAACCCCTTTAACCACCCCCAGACCCCGAGCTGTGCTGTCACATTACTTCGGGGGAAAGCCCTGGGGACGGGCAGTAACAGCCCCGGGAATGGGACCGGGAATAGGGCAAGGAATAGGGAAGGGAATGGGCCGGGAATGGGGCAGGGAATAGGGCCGGGAATAGAACAGGGAATAGGGCAGGGAGTGGGACTGAACATGGGGCTGGGAATAGGGCAGGGAATGGGGCCGAGAATGGGACAGAGAATGGGGCAGGGAATGGGGCTGGGAATAGGGAAGGGAATGGGGCTGGGAATGGGGCAGGGAATGGGGCAGGGAATGGGGCATGGAATGGGGCATGGAATGGGGCAGAATATGAGGCAGGGAATAGGGCCGGGAATAGAACAGGGAATAGGGCAGGGAGTGGGACTGAACATGGGGCTGGGAATAGGGCAGGGAATGGGGAAGGGAATGGGATGGGAATGGGGCCACCAGAGACAACCGAGAGATGGAGGGGCAAGAATGGGGGAGAATGGGAGCAGGGATGGGCAGAATATGGGCAGGGAAAGGGGACGAGACTGGGAGAGAAATGGCGCAAGGAACTGGAGACGAGACAGCATGCAGAGCGCAAGAGAGCACGGGCGGGAATAGAGAAGTGAATTGGGGCATGGGAAATGGGGACCCGGTGGGCAGACCAGGAAAGAGAAGGGAATGGAGCAGGGAAGGGCGCTCCTCGCGCAGCGACCCCCCCGCTCCCGCAGCCCTCCCTGCAAAGCTGCCCGCGAGCTGCCGCCGGTCACGTCGCCATCAAAGTGATGTGCCAGCAATATCCAACACGCGGTTAAAGCCACTCGTGGGAGTTTCAATAAAAATCGACCGGGACAGGATCAATGGGCTGCCGCTGGCCCCGTCCCCACACGGAATGGGGCGGGGGGAGGGCGGGGTGCAGGAAAAACACCCAGGGCTGCGAAATGGGGGGGCGGTGGGAGGGGGGAGCTGATTACAAATCTATCCCATCCTCGCCGTGATTAATTGCTGCTTTACCAGAAGGAACAGCGCGGGCTGGGGTCAATTTTTAACCGTAACGTCGAGGAGGGAGTTTCTCTGCTGGCTTTGGAGGGGAGGAGGCAGAACACTTCTCCCGTGGGTTTCCCTCGCGGCTGGATGGGGCCGGGAGCAGGACCTGGGGGCAGGGACGGTGGTCAAGTGGTCATTCACGCCCCCAAGCAGGATTTGGGAAGTGGGAATGGCCGGGGAAGCTGAACCCCATCGGGCTGGGATCGCCAGTGCTGGGATTGCGGAGCTGGCTGAGCTCCCAGCCGGGGCACTGCTTGATGGAGCAGCAGGGTCCAGGTTCTGACTGCCCCTCACCCTAAAACACCCCCGGGCAGCCCCTTCACCCCACAGCGGGACTCTGAAAGGGCTCTGCAGCCTCCCCGGCGCTCGGGGGTCTCGGTGCTGCCCTGGCCTCCCCGGAGATGCCCAGCTCAAATTAAAACATCATCCATCGTTACGGTGGCAGCGCATAATCCCGGGCAGATCAGCGCAATTACTGCGGGAAATGCCTTGGGAGCCGCACTAATAACGTCAGCCCGGTGTATTAAGAGTCACTGGCTTAGCGCCGGCCACGCCACGGCGGCCCCACGTGCGTGGGGGGACGGCTGGGGACACCGCAGAGGGGCCCCGGTGGGGTTTGGGGTGTGATGGTGTGGCTGGGTGGGGGGTTTGGGGGGAGGTTTTCTACCCCCCTGCCCCATATGGGTGGAGCAGTGGGATTGTGATGGAGAGGGCATTGAGCAGGGATGGGGCAGGGATGGGCAGTGATGAGGCTATGATGGGCAGTGATGGGCAGCAGTGATGGGCAGTGATGGGCAGTGATGGGCAGTGATGGACAGTGATGGGCAGTGATGGTCAGTGATGGGCAGTGATGGGCAGTGATTGGCATTGATTGGCAGTGCTGGGCAGTGATGGGGCAGTGATGGGCAGTGATGGTCAGTGATGGTCAGTGATGGTAGTGATGGTCAGTGATGGGCAGTGATGGGCAGTGATTGGCATTGATTGGCAGTGCTGGGCAGTGATGGACTGTGATGGGCAGTGCTGGGCAGGGATGGGGCAGTGCTGGGCAGCGCTGGGCAGTGGTGGGCAACGATGAGCAGTGATGGGCAGTGATTGGCATTGATGGGCAGTGCTGGGCAGTGATGGGCAGTGATGGTAGTGATGGTCAGTGATGGGCAGGGCTGGGCAGCCATGGGGCATTCATGGGCAGCGATGGGCATTGATGGTCAGTGATGGGCAGGGCTGGGGCAGCGATGAGCAGTGCTGGGCAATAATGGGCTGTGATGGGGCAATGATGGACTGTGATGGGCAGTGCTGGGCAGGGATGGGCAGTGATTGGCAGTGATTGGCATTGGTGGGCAGTGCTGGGCAGTGATGGGGCAGCGATGGGGCAGTGATGGGGCAGTGATGGGCAGTGATGGGCAGTGATGGTCAGTGATGGGCAGTGATGGCAGTGATGGGCAGCCATGGGCACAGTGCTGGGGCAGTCATGGGCAGTGCTGGGCAGTCATGGGGCAGTGGATGGGCAAGTGATGGCAGCCATGGGGGCAGTGCTGGGCAGTCATGGGGCAGTCACAGAACAGCGACGGGCAGTGTCCCTTCCCTGCCCCGCACCCTGGCCGGGCAGTGCCGTACCCTCAGCTCCCCGCCCCACCCCCGCCACCGGCCCCCCCCCGGCCGTGGTGGATCGCTCCATCCCGTGTGGCGCGGGGCGGCCGGACCAGCCCAGTCGCATCTGAAGCGCGGGGGGAGCACGGGGCCGGTCCATTGCGCAGCGGAGGGGGCGTGGCGGGCGGTACCACTGCCAGCGCCCCCGGGGGGAGTGCGCCCGACCATCCGCAGGGGGGCGCCAGAGCGGGCGGGGACGGCCCCGGGGGGCGGTGCGGAAAAACCATTCCCCGGCTGCGGGGGGGACCGGCGGGACCAACGCGCCGAAAATGGGGGGGGGGGGGAAGGGCCCGGGACCCCTCCTACCCTGAGCCCGGGCGGAGCCGGTGTCACCCTGAGCCACAGGAGTGAGGGGGGGACACACCTGAAGAGCCACACTGGGACCTCCAACGGGGCCACCCTAACCCTGAGCAGCTTAAACGGGGTCTGGTTCCCACCCAGTCACAGAATCATGGAATAACAGAATTGTTAAGGCTGGAAAAGACCTCAAAGCCCACCCAGTGCCACCCCTGCCATGGCAGCAACACCTCCCACTGTCCCAGCTGCTCCAGCCAATGTCCAGCCTGGCCTTGGGCACTGCCAGGGATCCAGGGGCACCACAGCTGCTCTGGCCCCTGTGCCAGGGCCTTCCACCGTCACAGGGAACAATTCCTTCCAATATCCCATCCGTCCCTGCCCTCTGGCACTGGGAAGCCATTCCCTGTGCCCTGTCCCCTCAGCCCTTGTCCCCAGTCCTCTCCAGCTCTCCTGGACCCCTTCAGGCCCAAAAGGGGCCTCTGACTCATCCCTGGACCTTCTCCTGTCAGGTGAACACCCCACCGCTCGTCCAGCCTGCCAGAGCAGAGGGGGGCTCCAGCCTGCAGCATCTCCCCCGTGGCCTCCTCTGCCCTGGCTCCAGCAGCTCCACACCTGCTGTGCTGTGCCAGGGCTGGGGCAGCTCTGCAGGTGGGGTCTCACCTGAGCGGGGTCACAGGGGCAGAACCCCCCTCCCCTGCTGCCCACGCTGGGGGCTCAGCCCAGCACAGGGGGGTTCTGGGGGTCAGTGCCCACGGCCGGGGCAGGGTGAGCCTCTCACCCACAACAGCCCCAAATCCTTCTCTCCAGGGCTGCTCTCTGTGAGTTCCTCTCCCGCTCTGTGCTCAGAGCTGGCATTGCTGGGCACCCGTGCTGGCTCTGTGCTGGGTGGGAACTCCTGGGATTTGGGGTCACTTCAGAGTGGGGCTGTGACAGGGGCTGCAGGGGGGCTGTGAGCTGCCTGGAGAGACCCCCAGAGAGGGGCTGGGCACATTTGGGGGTCCCAGTGTGAATCTCCTGGCCCCTGGAGATCAGGGACAGCCGAGAGTAGCCGATGTCCCCACGCAGATCATCCTGAGGGTCGTGGGGACACAAACCCTGGACACCCCACCCTGAGGGTTACAGACTGTGCTGGTTTTCCCTGCTCTGCAGAGGAAGAAATCCAGCAGCCACTGAGAATTGACTCGGCCAAGCCCCAAGGGACCTTCCCATCTCACACCCGATAAATCCACCCGGGACCGGATTTAATCAGGAAATGCTGGAAACACTTGGGGTTTTTCCCTCCAGTGCTTTTCCCCTCTCTCCAGCACATGTTCTGTGGCTGAGGAGAGCTCTGGGCACTGTCTCTGCTGACACCACTCAGGACCAGCACCCTCTGATGAAAAATGTGTCATCGATGGAGAACTTTTCCATTGTCCCCATTCAGAGTTCCAGGTCTAGGGGCATTAGAGGCAGGGACAGGCTGGTGGCAATTCCGGGTGGCAAAGGGAGATCCTGGCTGCTCCTGCCCTGTGGTGAGAGGGGGCCGAGGAACGGCAGAAATGCCGGAGCCTCAGAGCGTCACAGGCGTTTCACCATGGATTGCCTTCACAGGAATTGCCTCACTGTCACAGAATGGCACAATCCTGGAATATTCTGAGTGGGAAGGAATCGTCGAATCCAACCCCTGTTCCTGTCCCCCAACAGCCCCACCCTGTTCATCCCTGGCAGCGCTGTCCAAACGCTCCTGCAGCTCTGGCAGCCTCGGGGCCGGGACCATTCCCTGGGGAGCCTGGGCAGTGCCAGCACCCTCTGGGGACACAAGAACCTTTCCCTCATCTCTAACCCATCACCCCGTGACACAAACCAAACCCCAAACTCCCCTTTCCCCCCCCCAGATTCCGTAGCTGGGGCTCTTCCACAAAGCCGAGCGCGATCAAGTCGCGCTGACTCCGAGGAAAACTCATTCCAGGGGACGGAGATTTTCCAGCCGCGCCCCCACCTCGCCCCCTCGGCCGCTGCCGTCCCTCCGGGCTCTGCCGGCTGCTCCGGCACTTCATTAGCACCAATTTGCTCTCGTCACGCTAAGTGCTGCTGACTCGGGAGAGCGCTGAGGAGAAGCGAGCAGCCGGGAGCGCTCCCAGGGCTCCGGAGCCCGGCCCTGCCTCGCACCGGCGGCTCCCGGCGGCCGCGACTTTTGTCGGTCCCGGTCCGACAAAACGCCTGGAAATGGGAGGGAATAGGACAATTGGGGAGGAGATTTTCCAGCAGAGCCCTGAGCTGATCCCGGTTCCCCTGGGTGCTGAGTGGAGCAGGGCAGCGGGTCTGCCTTTACAAAGGTGTATGGAAAAGCCGGTAGAAAATGAAACCTGTGCAGAAAGGAAATGCTTTTAACAGCAAACTGCCCTTTCAACGTCATGTGAAACTGCTGCGGTGTCCCCGAGAGGGGTTCGGTGGCTGCCGGCAGGGCCAGAACAGCTCACCTGGAAAGGGCAGGAATAAAACCGGGGCAAGCGGGGAGGAGGGATGGAGCCACAGCTCCTTTGTGTCCCTCCAGCCGCTCTCGGAGCAGACAAACGCGTCTGTTCAGGGCTGGAAGAGCTGCCCGTGGAAAAGCAGGCCGGGTTTGAGAAGTGCAGGAGAGGGAACGAGGTGTCCTGGGGGCTCTGCTCCGCTCTGGGGCGGCTCTGCTGATCCCAAATCGGAACGAGACGGGATCCCCATCTCGGCAAGGACCGAACAGAGGACGGAGGGGTTGCGTTTCCCTTTTCAGTCCCTTCCAGCCCTCGGAAGCCCCCGGGTTGTGGGGAATGTGTGGGGTCCGGGTGGGTCGGAGCTGCTCCCTGGGTTGAGGCACCGAAACCCCGGCGTGGGAAGGGAAGGAGGAAGGGAGGGAAGGGAGGGAAGAGGAAGGGAAGGGAAGGGAAGGGAAGGAAGGAAGGGAGGGAAGGGAAGGGAAAGGAGAAGGGAAGGAAGGGAAGGGAAGGGAAGGGAAGGGAAGGGAAGGGAAGGGAAGGAGGAAGGGAAAGGGGAAGGGAAGCGCAGTGCATGAGCGCTTTGTCATCATCTTCTCATCATTATGTCTCTTTCTATGTGTCATAAGAGTGCCCTCCTGGTGTCCCAGTGAGCTCGCTTCTGGATCGCAGGCCTGTCTACGAGTCCTGCTTCTCTTGCGGCGTCTCTCGCGAGGGAGAATTTTCAATTTGTCGCTTTCGCGGTTCTGGGAGGGCGCGGCGAGGAGGCTCCCGCTGCAGGGTCGGTGCGCCGCTCCTGTCAGAGGGATTAGTGCGAGCAACACGGTCAGAAGCCTAACAGAGTTTGGCTTATATAAGGTGGATTCTTAACTGTGTACTCACGCTAAGATCGCAAGTATACCGGACAATACAGAGACTGTCTACAGCGCTGCCCCATGAGATATCTCAGCCAGGACGCCTCTTTTCTACAGAGCTACCGGCGGACAAGTACACGAGTGGAGAGGAAATATTGGATACTGACGGGGTCTAAAGCACAGACACCTAAAAGCCAAGGCACTGGCTTTCTTTTCATATAATGGAGAGCTAACGAGCCCCTTGGGCGTCTTGTTACTGCTTTTCAAAGCTCTAAGGCACTTATTTCACCGAAAGGAGACACCGTTCCCTTGAAATCCCCCGAGAGAGTGATCTTTGCAGCAAGACGGAGACATCAGATGGGTTGTATGAGGTTTGAGAGGCCTTGACTAGCCTTACTTCTGGAGAGAGAGAGAGAGATAAAACAGGCGGGAGCCCTCGAGACGCACTATTCTCTAGCGGATCGCACAAATCCTATGTCCGATCTGAGGCAGCTATGGCAGATGCGATTCTGTGTGAGACGGATCTTGCCCCTCGCTGTGCCTTGGACGCAGTTAGTTGGGACATTAGCTTAAGCACGAGACAAAAGTGGTATAAGTTTTCCTCTTTGTTGAAACCATCGCACGCTGCGCTGGGCAGTCCGACACTCCGAGTCGGCGTGGGGGCCACTTCGTCAAGATCTTCGTTAGATAACTGGGGAGGAGAGAGAACTACCACCGCATCCAAACCACGAGTTGTACGTATACTATCTCTGCACCGATCACTACCAAGCGTTCGGGATAGCAGTTGTTATATCCAATGGAGTTAGGAGACGCTCTTGACAATATCCTTAGGTTTACTCCCCTTCGTCACCCATCTTTCTTTCTCAGGGCTCACACTAAGTTGTCATTGGTCAGTTGGAGCTTCAAATTGTAGCTTAGCCAATCAATAATACCCCATATTATCTAATGTGTAATGTCCTCTACATGTCCGTGGGATCTGCCGCCCGACGCTGGGCTTACGGCTACTTTTTTTAGATTCGTATAGTTAAGCTTTACTTCTCGCAGCACGTCTTCACATTAAGGTGGCCTGGGGTTTGTAAGTATATTGTCTAAATAACATACCTGACACATTAGAAGTTGGTCAGTAGAGTAACCAACTTACCCCGAGAGATGGTAATTTTCCCAGCTTATTCTATGTGTGAAAGGCTATTATCGGGCCTTCATGCTCCTCACTACAGGTTACTAAAGATATCTTGTTTGTTGGTAAAGTGGCTTTTTAAAGAGTCTCTGTTTGTGGCTATAGCTATAGTACTGTCATTCGTGCTTGATGGGCATGAAAACAAATGTTCGCAGCTCCGGCAACTGAAGTCCCTCCTTAGCCTTCATGTAAGAGGCAATCCACACGCTCTGAGAGACTTTCTGCTGCAGCGAGGATTGGTAGACATAGACTTAGGTCATTCCGGCTGGCTATGGAAACACCCCCCGAGCGTGCTTCTATCGTCATATTAGAGTTATGCTTAATGGCCATTTCCAACCTGTCCATTTGCACCGTTTGTACACCTCGGCAGGCTATCTTTAGTGGTTCAGTTCTGTGTGCACATTCGTGGGCGATCTGCCATCGGCCTTCCCGGATGTGGGCTACACACGTCATCGCACAGCACCAGGTATCAGTGGTGGGGGGGGAGTGGGGTCATCGTTATGGTCGAATGTTCCCGGTTTGGCTGTTTTTGTGTCCGCAAGCGGTTCGCTGAGGGTCTCTAGCTCCATGGTGTTCTCATCCTTCTCGTTGTGCCAAGAAGGCAGGGCTCGCCTTAACCAATGCATATTATTGTGCTGCTTGTGTCACCCCCCTCCGTGCTTCACACCGCTTCTGGACAGCCCACTCTGCGTAAGGTGAGGTTTGTCTTTCCTTTTTCACACCCCACAATGGGGCGCGCCCACACGAGAGAACGAGTCACATAAAAACATCCAGCTCGTGGTCACCGTACTATGGGAGTTGTTGTGTGTCTGGGCGGGATGGCGTCGGCCCGGGGCCGGGCGCATTCAGCGGTTTTCCGCTCGCCGCCGCGCCGGCCCCGGCCGGCTCGGGCTTCCGCGCTGAATAAATGACCAGATTTTCTTAGGGGAGTATCTATGTCTCTCTCTGGCGCAGGAATGTAGCCTCAGCCTGAAAAACTTCTTTGGATGTGTTTGCTGTCACGAGCGAGATATTGGGGAGCCACCGATGCTGCGTGAGGGGGTTGCAGTCGGCAGGGCTGACGCTGGACACGAATGGGCTGTGTGAGGCACTCTGGCTCAGGGCGCCACAACTGATAGCTGGCCCTGGCGGCGCGCCAAGCACACTTTTTCAGACATCAGCGGGGATGGGGGGGCGTGGAACACAGTAAGATTAAGCGAGGGTCCCCGCTCGGGTCAGTGTCTCGAGGCAGCCCCTTGTCTGGGACGGGACGGGACACATGGAACTTGTGGAGAGCTAGGACAAGAGTCTACTCACACGCCAATACATAGACACTCAACCATCAAGCTCTATTCCCACTCTTCTCCCATTGCCCCCATCCACTGTCTAAGTGCTGCCCCGGACGCCACTAAATCTCCTGATTGGCGGCTGCGAAGGAGCCAGTCTTTCTCACAGCAGGTCAAGACAATCCTGATTTCTGAATGGGACGTCTTTCATGAAGGCCGTTTATCCGGAATAATTTACTTCCGCATTACCCGCTAATCACAACACCAGATCGTCGACTACGCCCATTTCACCCGGGGCCATAGCCTCTGCTGCCAGGGCTGCGACAACCTTTGCCTCTTTTCCTGATACAGATGACCTTTGAGCATTCATTAGTGCTCGTTAGATACAAGGGGGAAATAGATGGATCTGACGGTCTGAGACTAGGGGGCATCGAGCTCCTGAGCGCGCGAATTTTCACGATTCTCGATTGCATCGTCTTTCGATTATGATTGGCTTTGGCTGATGATGACTTTTATCGGTGTTTGAAAAAAAGGTGGTTTAAGCTGTTTTTTAGAAAAAGAAAGTTGATGGTTTGTTTTGTTTTCCCCCTTGCGGTTTACTTTCCAGAATAAACATCTAATAAATATTACGTTCTGTTCTCCTATGTAGTTCACCTGAGTAGTCGCCAATGGGGTCTGTTGGAATCAGATGTAGAATTCTTGAGAGAGGGATTCGACTGAAAGAGAGTACCTATCTCCAGCTCGTTAGTGTATCACTGCTGATACCCCACTGTGGACAAATGGAAGGGCCAAAATGGATTCAAATATGAAAATGGGAGTGAGTTTTATGGGAAGGTCTCTGTCAGCCGTGGGGTTTGGGGGTGCTCGGGACATGCCGCTCTGGTAAATTCCTGCAGCTCCCGCGCCTGTGGGGAACTGGCGGAATTGGGAGAGTGGAATGAGAATGTCCTAAGCCTTACCACCGCTCCTGGCATGGCTGCAGAGTGCCGTGGTTACGGTTACAGGATGAGGCTGGGGACAGCAGTGACAGCAAGGCAGTGGGAACACCCTTCACCTGCGCTGTCCTCCCATGGTGCCATACCCTGTCCTTCCACCTCCTTGTCCTCCATGGCCCAGGCATGATCCATCCTCCAGGATATCCCAGCTCTCGAGCGAAAGGGATGGGATCACTCTAAGGTTGCGTGCACGTCCCCCACGTGGGACCCCAGAAAAGGCTGTGGGGGAAAGCCCCAACAGATGGAGAGTGCAGGTACCAGCGCACCCACACAATCCAGCTCATTCTGGGCTGTCTTCTCTCCGCATCCTCTCGTTCACTGTCACCTCGGCTAGCTCCTCGCGTGTCAATTCCTGTCCTGCACTGGGCCTGGCTGCAGCAGCTCCAAAGTGGGACTGGAGAAGATCACCGTCATCGCTGTGCACAGGCGTGCAGGGATGAAAGGAGGAAGGTTGGCTGCGAAAGGCACTACTTGCATCTCAGCTCTCTACCTTGTTCCTCGA
>VKON01000195.1:15000-19518 GCA_009741485.1 Malurus cyaneus samueli | reverse complement strand
GCCATTCGGACCCGCCAGGGCTGGGGGGCTCTGCAGAACCCTGGCAGCTCCTGATCGCTTCTGTTTGTACGGCCTCTGATCTGGTTTTTCACTCCACTGGCTCAGATGCTGTGGGACCACTGCACCCAAAATTCTCCCACATTCTGGAGCCCAGAAGCTGGTTTTTTGTTTGGATTTTTCTGATTATTTGGGGGTTTTGTTTTGTTTTGTTTTGTTTGTTTGTTTTTGTTTGTTTGTTTTAATCATGTGGGGGATCGCAGGAATGGGCACTACAGGGCAGGGTCTGCTCCGGTAATTCCGTGCTTGACACCAAATCCGCTATACCATTGTGTTTGTCTGTGTTTGGAACTAAACGGAGTTTCAGGGAAAAAAAAATGCAAAAAGAAAGTTGGGGGTTGTTTTTGAGCACTTTTCTTGTATCCTGTCCTGTCAGCATGGTGTTCTCCCGGCTGGAGAAGAGCTGAATTTCTGCTGGACACCCCTATTTGTGACAAATCTCTTTGGGTTTTTTTACCCAATGGCACAAAGAGAAGTCAAACCAAGCTCTGGTAGTTTGGGGTTTGGTTTTGGGGTTCGCCCCAGCACCCCTGCCAGCCCCACCGAAGGATTTCTGTTTGGAGATGAAGCTCCCTGATCTCTGCTTCAGCTTTGGGGGACCCGATGCTCTGAGGTTCATCCAGACCCTGTGTGAAGCTCTGGGCTCAGCCCTGATCCCAAAACTTTCCAGAACAGCGGGGTGGGGGCTGAACCAGTAATACCCAGCCCCTTGTCTGGGACAGGGAGGGACCCCACATGGAATTGTGAAAGCTGGAAAAGCCCTCTAAGATCAAGTCCAACCATCAACAGCACCACCACCATGCTCCCCACTAAAATGTGTCCCCAAGAGCCACATCCACATGTCCTTTGAACCCTTCCAGAGATGGTGACTCCACCATTTTCCACCCTGGGCAGCCTGTGCCAGGGCTGGACAACCTTTCCCATGAAGAAATTTTCCCGATATCCAATCTAAACCTCCCCTGGTGCAACTTGAGGTCATTTCCTCCTGTTGTGTCATTTGTTACTCGGGAGAAGAGGTTCCCCTCTCTCTCTCTGTCTTTGTGTCGGATTTCTCACCTCTGCCTCTTCAAGGAGAGGGGGAAACTGAGGCAGGACCCGTCTCGAAGGCGTGCAGAGAAGCCAGCTTTGCTCAGGGCCGTTTCCCACCAGAACGAGCCCATCAGGAAACCCGTCCCGACCAACCACATCCAGCTTCCCCCTCTCCATCCCTTCCTCCACCTCCCTCTGAGCCCATAAACGCTCCTCGCTCGCCTTCCACCGCTGGGAGACGATTTGCCAAGGAAAAAAAAGAGAGAAATCGGTGGGTTTTGTGTGTTCTTTTCCCCCCCGAACCTCGCTTACAGCCGCCGCGCCGGTTCTGAAAGCCCCTGGCTGTCTTTTGTGAATCCAACAAATCACCGGCACTTAAGCAAAGTGGGCAGAAAATTACAGGTTGTGTTGCAAGTGAATGGAGAGGGAGAGCGGGATGGGACCGAGAAGAGGAGGTTTGAGGGGATAATAGAGAAAGCAGGCACCGGCAGAAAGCTGCGGAAAGCTGCGGAAGGTCAGACCTTCTCACAGCTGGAATTGCCATCTTGGCTTTCAAAATATAAACGTCCTAGGTGGAAAAAGGTCCAGAGGTAAATAGATATTGGGGGGGATGGAAAGCTCCCTGGAAGGCAGGAGGAGTGCTCAGCAGAACCATCATCTCCTCCTAAAGCCGTGTCCTGGGTGAGTGGCAGTGGGCGCTGAGCACCTCAGTGCTGACCATGGAGGTGGCAGAGGCTGCAGGGACGTGGCACCAGACAGAGCTTCAGGTGTCAGACACCTTCCACAGTTTTTGGGAGCCACCTTGGTGGGGCCTGAAGGAGCTGAGATTTCTTTCCTTGTGCTGAGCTGAGCTTTGGGACCACCTCGAGCAGTGAAGAGGCTGGAGAGGGTGGAGGAAGCAGCAGCTTCAGGGAAACGCTCTGGGAATGGCAGCGCTGCCTCTTCCAGGTCCCCTCCTGGTGGTCACCTCCTGCTCTCCAAAGCTCTGGGTCCTTTCTGCTCCTCTCCTCCTGTCCTTCAGCAGGGAGAGGAGGAGGAGCAGGGGGAGGAAGGAAGGAGGTGCTCAGGGTGGTGGGAATTTGGGACATTTTGCAACAGGAAGCTCCAGAAGATAAGCCCCTGTAGCCCTCCTGAGTGGACTGGGGATCCTCCAGGAGCCTCTTCGCATGCCTTGGCCCTCCTTTCCTCTTCTTTTCCTTCTTCTCCTTCTTGTTTTTCTTGTTGTTTTTCTTGTTGATTTTCTTCTTGCTTTTTTTCTTCTTGTTCTTCTTCTTCTTCTCCTTCACCCAGGTTTGGTGTCTGCACAGAGTGAGAGCCATGCTGGTGGCACAGGACACTGTCAGGGACAGAACACTGGGTGTGCCCTGACCCAACCATCGTTTTGGACGGACAAAAACCCCAGAAATGGGTCAGGTCCAGCAGGGCCTGGAATTCTCACCAATCTTCGCAGCCCCATCCTCGTGGCAGGGCAAGAGCAGAGGGATAGGGCATGAAGAGGGGATCCCAAGATGAGGATTGGGGAAGTAATCATATCTCTATTCATCTGGGATTTGGGATCACCTGGAGAGGTCACAGCCCTCAGGGGGATGTTTGGGATGCTCAGGGCTGTGGGGTGGTCTCAAGGATGAGGATTTGGGATCACCTAGAGAGGCCTCAGGACTGTGAGGTGGGTCAAAAGTGGGATCACAAGGAGCCCTAGGGGAATGTTGGGGTGCAAACTGGGCTCACTTTTACCCAGGAGGGAAATTCGAAGCCCTGGAGAGAGGTTTGGGATGCTCAGGTCTCTGAGTGTGTCCCAAGGATGAGGATTTGGGATCACCTAGAGAGGCCTCAGAGCCAGTTAGAAGGGTTAGGATGCTCGAGTGTCTTGTGACGTCGGCACCAAGGATTTGAGGATACACCAGGCATGAGGCTTCAGCCCTAGGGGGCTTAATTTGGGTGCCCAGACGGGCTGTGGCACGGTGGTTCTCAGGAGATGAGGATTTGGATGATCTGAGTAGGTTCTCAGCGCCAACGTAGGGGCCCGTATTGGGTGTGCCCCAGGGCTTGTTCCCCATTGTTCTCAGAGCCATATCAATTGAGGAGACCTCATGGAAGTTGCCAGTCCTCAGCTCGTGGCCCGTGGCTGAATGTCTCTCCTTCAACTAGCCTGCCAAGGTGGATTGATCACAGAGCATGTGATAAAGGCTAAAAAAAAACCAAAACCACCAAAAACCAAAAACCCACCCCAAATATATTACAAAACCCAAACAAAACACAGCCACAGGCATGCGCAAATCCCAGAGGAGGGGTGGGCACGGGCAGAAGGGTGCCCATGTCCCGATTCCCTTACTCTGGTTTAGACGGGAACGGGGCCAGGCGTGCGCCCTCACCCTCCCACCAGGGTTGCCTCCACACGATTTTTGGGAGAGAAAGGAAGAAAAAGGGTGAAGGGAGGAGAACCGGACGGGTGAACGATGACTTCCCCATGGTCGCTGAGTTGGAACGAGAACCGTGATCCATGCAGAGAAATCTTCCAAAAATCAACCAAAAACTCGGTGGACAAAAAGCACGTGTTCCCCTCCCGCCCACCCGACCGCCCCCCCCGAATAATTATTACATTACTTCAAGAAAGAGTATATTTTTTTCATGCATAAATCAAATTCTCTTTTTTTTTTTTCCTTTTTTTTGGTCTTCTTTAAATTACATTTGAACACAGAACACATATAATAAATACTCTTGTACGACATGACTCAGAAGAGAAAACGTAACAATCTGAATTCTGAACGCAACAGGTATCGTCAACTCGTTATTCGTTTTTTTTTTTTCTTTTTTTTTTTTTAAAAGGACTTGTTTAATTGAATCTGTATCAAGTCTTTTTTTTATTTTTTTATTTTCTTCTTTTTTTTTTATCTTTTTCTTTTTATTTCTCTTTTTCTTTTTTTTTTTTTTTTTTTTTTTTTTTTTTTTTTTTTAAATCGTGCAAACTATCCAGCTTTTCATTTCCCTTAACATTCAATATGTCTCCCATTGAACGCATCAAAGAAATAAGAACATGCCGTCTTCTGCAAAATTATAATTTAACAGTATAAAGCTTCAAGTCACAAATTGCCAAAAAACTTAACGCTAAGTAATTTTTTTTTTTTTAATCAACAAAACTGTATACATTAAATATTTTGAGGTATTTCAGAGAACATTGTCAAAGGCTTGTAAGGTCTGTGCTGGGTGGCAATGAAGGCTCTTTCTCCTGCATAGAGAACGTCTTTGGTATCACAAGCCAGGGAAGGGTTGGGGACAAGGGGGGTGGCGTGGCCAGGAGGGCTGGAGAGCCCTGGCCAAGGCAATAGTGTGGAGGAAGGGACAGTGGGGACAGGGAGGTGACAGGGGCTGACCGGCCCTCTCAGGCTGCCCAGCGGGGTGGAGAACCCGCACGGGGCTGCTCTCGCCAGGGGC
>VKON01000195.1:0-7500 GCA_009741485.1 Malurus cyaneus samueli | reverse complement strand
GAAATCCGGTTTGGCGGAAGGTGGAGCCGGTCCCCGGGAAAGATCCGATCCTTCGCTCCGAGTCTCTCCTTGCGAATTATTTCCAAATACCCGATTTCTGTAGCTAAAATGTGCTTCTTTGACCCGCTGGGTCAGCGGCCGGGGTCCCCTCGGGACGGGGGTGCAGGAGGGGATTTGTCCGGGAGGGATCTGGGGCCGGGGTGCTCTCGTGGGTCAGGGGGTGGGTGCATGGGGGTCCTGGGTTGTGGGTGCTCCGGGGGGTCCCGGGGGGATCAGAGGAAAAGGAAACACTCAGGATCCACAGCCTCAGCCAAGGTTGTTCCAAAACCTCGAGGAGGGAATGCCGTGTGGGGATGGCACAGAGGGTCTGGCTGCTCTGGGGGACCCTTCAGCACCCAGGGACCTCTCAGGAGTCCCCCGGGAGCACCTTCCCTGCCCAGCCCCCTTCGAAGCCATGGCGGGTTTGGCCTTGGTTCAGTGGGGTTGTGCCAGGGCCCAGCCCACGGTGACACCTCTGGTATCACCCCCACGCCGCTGTGGGAGCCCTAAGGGTGGCGGTGACAGAGATCAAGGTTGGCTGAGGGGTCAGGACAGGTCCGTCTCCTACCCTCATAAACCTTGTGGTTTGACGCAAGAAGAGAAACAAGTCAAGAGGAGGCTCTGTGACCCCCAAGGACTCCCAAGGACCCCCAAGAACCCCCAAGGAGCAGGGCTGCATCCACCTGGTGGCCTGTCTCGCCCTGTCATGGCTTCCCTCCATCACTGGTTCACACCCCCTCGGGCACTCACCTCCGTTTGCCTCTGAGCCCATGCCCGGGAACCCTGCCGCGTGCACCACGAAGCTGGCCAGGAGGTGACAAGCGGGAAGGGACGAGGGAGTGGCAGCAAGGAGGTGCAGCAGGTGAGTGACAAGCGAGTGAGAGGTACACGGAGTGGCCCGAGGACCGTGACCAACCCAACCGAAGGTTTGGGAGGCTGAACCACCCCACCCCAAAAGCACCCACTCCACTCGGGCCACGCCTGTGAGTCTGGGGTCGGCTTGTCACGAGGGAACGTCCAGGAAGGGGCGGGGAGGGCCGGGGGGACATCATGCTTTGGAGAAAGTGCTTGTAGAAGACGAGGGCACCCCGGGGTTGGCGCCCGGCGCCTCTCCAAGTCATGCGGTTCATGCAGCGCCGGCCGGGCTTCATGAAGAAGTTGCTGACGGTGTTGAGTGGCTCACAGGCCCAGCTTGCTGGGAGATGGTCAAGCTGCATCTCCTTGAGACGGGCGCTGTTGTTAATATCTCCTGAAGATGGGTCGCGATGGCTGTGCGGCGCTGCAGGTCCGTGAAGACCAGGCGCTGCTTCTTGGGCTGCAGGCTCCGGTCCTTCTGCTGCTCCTGCTCCTTGCGTTTTGCAGGCTGGGGGCGTTCAAAAGAGACAACAGGGCTGTAGCTGGGGATGCCCACCCTGGCCCTTCCCTCCAGGAAACTCGGAATCACTGGCTCGTGCCCCACCTCTCCCTCCTCTTCCTCCCCGTGCCTCCCGAGCACTGCTGAGATGGGGTTGATGCCTTAAAACAAGGCTCAGCTGAAACAGAGGCCAAAGTGAAGAAAATAAAGCAGATAATTTAATCCAGGCCTGCTGGTTCATTCAGGGCAGACAAAGCCTCCTCCTGGGCTACACCCAAAATGGACCCGAGTCACAGATCTTCACTTTTATCGACTCTGTCTCATGAAATCAACGAAACATGGGCCCCAATTCCCCAATGACACACTTCAGGTGTGATTGGCACCCACCCAACTGCTCCCCACAATTGCTGTTGTTCCATATTTTGGGCTCTGAACGCAGTGAAGTGTCCTTGGATTCAGGCTCAGAGTGGAATTGTTTTATCTGAAGATGGGAGAGCAGCAGCTTTAGTGCTGTGCACTGGAGAAGTACCAGAATACAGATACACGAAAATATAAAACTTGAAAATCCTAAGGCATCAGGACAATGGCGTCTTGTGGCACCAGGATGAAAAATGTTAACATCTGCAGGTGACCCTGGAGCTGGAGGCTGAAGAAACTCCCTGGACTGCTCTGCCCCAGGGCCTGGCTGAGGGGATCCATCCCTAAATTTACCCATCAGCCTCCCTCGGCAGGGTCACCTCCTCAACTCCTCATCCTCTCTGGGGATCTCCCTGGAGGACACATGGAACTGGTGTGTCTGGGCTACCACCAGCACATTTCTTGGTCTGGATGTCCTCTTTTGCTCCCGGTGTTCCCTTTTGCTCTGGGTGTTCTTTTCGTCTGGGAGTTCATCTTTAGTCTGGGTGTTCTTTTTTTGCTCTGGGTGTTCTTTTTTGCTCTGGGTGTTCCCTTTTGCTTTGGGTGTTCTTTTTTTTAGTCTGGGTGTTCTTTCTTGGTCTGGGTGTTCCTTTTTGGTCTGGGTGTTCCCTTTTGGTCTGGGTGTTCTCTTTTGCTCTGGGTGACAGATTTCAAATCGCTTCTCTCGGGATCTTGCGGGAGCCTCTTGAATCTGGAGGGGTCAAGGGAAGCTCCAAGCTCCAGGAGTGCTTGGAGGGTGCTCCAAGAGGGATGGACAGGTATTCCCCTGCGGGAATAAACAACTTCCTGCTGTCCAAACACACCACCAGAGCCAGGAGAAGGGCAAGGGAAAGGCAGGGTGTAACCTGGGAGTAACAGAGAGTGGTTGGAGTAATTTCTTCCTCACTAGAAAATGAGCAAACTCTTCCTCCTGTTTTTCCTCAGCTCTCCTCACATCACCTCAGACTGGGAGAGGACATCCACCCTTTCCACCCAGAGCTGGGGGAATCTGGAGCTCAGAGAAGCAGAGGATTTATCCAGCTCTGTGTGGCAGCTGCTGGGCTCGGTGCTGGCCTTGTCCCCTTGTGGTGCTGGGAGCCACCAGGGCAGGGGACAGGAGGCACTGAGCTGGACCAACCACTCTCAGCCCCTGTTAAAGCCATTGGAGAACCTTCTGATGCCTCAGGATTTCAGCTTCTTTATTTCCATGTCTCTGTACCCTGGATCTTCAGTGTTTAACTCCAACTCCACAGACAGTGCTGAGCTCCTGCTCTCTCCATTTTCACAAAATAATTCCTCTGAGCAGCCCCCAACTCAAGGAACCTCCCTGGGCCGGCTCCAAGAGATGGAAACAAGAGAGAATGGGGGGAGCCAATTGGAGTTTTTTGACTGCATTGGCTGCAGCTGCAATTGAGGATTCAGCCCCGATTTGTGCAAATGGACAAATGAGAAAGGGTGAAAAGCCGTGAGCCATTGTCCTTGTGGTGCATAGGGGTGCAGCCCTGGCTGGGCTGGACTTGCCCTGATGGCCCTGGATGGCCCTGCAATAACGAACTGCTTTGGATTCTCTCCATTCTGTCCAGGTTCTGCTTTAGGGAAGCCAGATTCAGGCATCATTTCCCCTCCCCTTCTCCCCCCAGGCAGGTTTGGCTGCACACCGCCATCCTCAGGGACAAAGGGACAGCTGGGGGACCCTGTCCCAGGGGTACCTTACTCAAACAGCCAGCAGAGAATGTGGAAACCTACCCTAGGACCATCAGATGCTTGCAAAAAGAACAAACAAAAAAAAGCCTTTATAGAAAATTTGATCTTTTTTTTTTTCCCCGACATGAATGAAATAATTTTTAAACAAGACCCCCTCCCCAATTCTACAAACTCCCCTTTTCCCACGTTCCCACCCCAAGTTGTGCCCTCGCCCACCCTCCCCGTGCCCTCCCAGCACCCCTGGAATGTTCAGCTCCTCCTGTGTCCATGGTGGGCTCTTCACCCTCCATCCACAGGGCTTTGGCTCTGCAGGACGGTGCTCAGAAAGTCCCCAATGTCCCCATGGGACCTGTGGATGTGACTCAGATGTCCCCCTGGCCATCCAGGCTGTCCTCTTGCTCTGCTGCCTGCTGGCACCCATTCCCAGCACGGTGCTGGACAGTCAGCCCGAGATCCAGCATCCCACTTTCCAACCTGGCATTCCAACCCCTCTTTGCCATTTTTAGGAGCAATTGTTCCAAATCAGCCCAAGATCCATCATTCCACCTTTCCAACCTCTCATTCCAACCCCTCTTTTCCATTTTCAGGAGCGATTATTCCAACCCAGCCCAAGATCCAGCATCTCGGCTTTCCAACCTCACATCCCAACCCCTTTTTCAATTTTTAGGAGCAGTTATTCCAATTCAGCCCAAGATCCACCATTCCACCTTTCCAACTTCGTATTTCAACCCCTTTTTCCATTTTTAGGAGCGATTATTCCAACCCAGCCTGAGATCCAGAATTCCACCTTTCCATCCTGGCATTCCAACCCCACTTGCCATTTTTAGGAGCAATTATTCCAATTCAGGCCGAGACCCACCATTCCACCTTTCCAACCTCTCATTCCAACCCCTCTTTTCCATTTTTCCAGTGGCAGATTATTCCAACAGCCCAAGATCCAACATCCACCTTTCCAACTTCATATTCCAACTTCGTATTCCAACCCCCTTTTCCATTTTTAGGAGTGATTATTTCAACCCAGCCCAAGATCCAACATTCCACCCTTCCAACCTCACACTCCAACCCCCTTTTCCATTTTCAGAAGCAATTATTCCAACCCAGCCTGAGATCCACCGTTCCACCTTTCCAACCTCTCATCCCAACCTCTTTTTCCATTTTTAGTGGCAGTTATTCCAATTCAGCCCAAGATCCACCATTCCCCTCCCCAAACTTCGTATTCCAACTTTTTTTTTTTTTCCATTTTTAGGAAATTTTGATTTTCCAGTCAGCGAAGACCACACCATTCCACTTTTCCAACCTCACTTTCCAACCCTCCTTTTCCATTTTTTAGGGCCGATTATTCCAACCCAATCTCCCATTAATAATCCCAAGCTCCGAGGCAAGCACGAACCATTGGAACCTTGCTGGTCAAACTGGTCCCCAGCAATGGAATTGGTGCCATCCTGCTTCTCACCCCTGAGCCCCCCATTATTTGTGATTGTTTCTGGCCTGAGCACACCCTGTGCTTCACCCCTGAGCCCCTCAGTATTTGGGGTTATTTCTGCCCGTGCACACCCCCAAACCCCATAGTATTTGGGGTTATTCTCTGCCTGTGCACCACCCCCCCAAGACCCCCAGTATTTGGGCTTTTTTTTCTGGCCAATCCACACACCTTCTCCCTACCTCCCGAGCCCCCGCACAGTATTGGGTTATTTCTGGCCTGAGCACACCCTATGCCTCACCCCTGAGCCCCTCGGTATTTGGGGTTATTTATGACTGTGCATTCCCCAAGCCCCCCAGTATTTGGGGTTTTTTTTTCTGGCCCTCGACACACCCTTCTCCTCACTCACCAAACTCCCCGGTATTTGGGGTTATTTCTGCCTGAGAACACCCTGCTCCTCATTCCCAGACCCCCCAGTATCTGGGGTTATTTCTGCCCATGCACACCCCTGAGCCCCACAGTATTTGGGGTTATTTCCGCCCTCGCACACCCTGCTCCTCCCTCCCAAACCCCACAGTATTTGGGTTTTTTTCTGGCCCTCACACACCCTTCTCCTCCCTCCCAAACCCCACAGTATTTTGGGTTTTTTTCTGGCCCTCACACACCCTTCTCCTCCCTCCCAAACCCCACAGTATTTGGGGTTATTTCCGCCCTCGCACACCCTGCTCCTCACTCCCAAACCCCACAGTATCTGGGGTTATTTCCGCCCTCGCACACCCTGCTCCTCCCTCCCAAACCCCCCCCCCCCCGTATTGGGTTATTTCTGGCCGCATACCCACATTTCCTGCGCTCGTTTGTTTATTTATTAATTCCCCTTTCTGCTGACGCAGCCGCACGCCCCTCTCCCCCGGCTCAATCTAATTACAGCTCGGCGCAGCAGCGATCGATGGGGATGCTGCTCAGATCTATTTAGGGCGCCCATCAGCCCCCCCAGCGGAGGATCTTTTTCCCATTCCCCATCCCCCGGGCGCTGCTTTCCCGGCCAGGCTGGCGGTGGCTGTCCCCATGTCCCCGCAGGCAGCCGGGGACGAGTGGCACTGCTCGGACTCTCCCCCACATCCACCATGGGTGAGGTGCTCTTTTTGTGCGTCAAAATCAATTTTTTTTTATCCAAATCCTGAGATCCAAATGTTTAATTAATGTTTTTCTGTCGTGTCCTCCCTTGGTCTCTGCGCTCCTCGGGGATGGGGACATTGCCACTCGTGTCCCCAAAGCGCAGAGTTTATTCCTGCTCCTCCTCCTGGTGTTAGAAAATACACCAGTTTAAAAATTTTGATTTAACTTCAGTCAAAAATCCTCTTGGGTTTGCTTTTACCCTAAAAAAAAATATTTCTTTCCAAACTATTATTCCACAAGGTGAGCCTGATGAAGCGAACATCTCAACAGAGCGGGATGGCACAGAAAGGAACCATCGGCAAGTCACCAAAAACCATCAACAGCCATTTAACAAAAATCAGCCCAAAACATCATCCTAGCTGTGGTCAGAAGCACCTGGTCTTAAAAAAAACAAAAAAACCAAAAAAAAAAAAAAAAAAAGGAAAAAGTCCTAATAAAATCACAAAGCAAAAAAAAATCAAATCAATCAGAACCCAAATATGAAAAACTACAACTACGTTTAAACCAATAAACATTTAAACCAGTAGAGTTCCATGAGTTTTAGAACTGTATAAAAGTTTTAAAAAAATCTTTATTTCATGTGTCTAAAAATGGTTTCTATACAACTTACGGCTGGGCTCTGTGTGGATGAGATGATTTCTGTAGCACATCCCAAACAAAACAACATCCTGGCCAGTAAACAAAGCAATGCCTTAACTTCTTAACATTAAAAAATGTTTATTTTTTTTTTTTTTTGTTTTTCTCCCACCGCAGTTTCAGTGACTCTGGGGCACAGAGGACCCTGGCAGTGCCAGGACCAACACGGGCAGAGGTGGTTTGAGGTCTCCCACAGCCGGGGGATGCTCTGTTGGCCTTTTAGGGGTTAAGCTCACCCACAATTGGGCTTTTTTCCTCCCCCCACCTCTCCCCAGCTCATTTCACACCCTCCAAGCCCAACCAAGGAGCCCAGAAGTGACGAGAAAGGGACAGCGGGGTGACAGCACGGATCCTTCCACACCCCAGGCGTGAAACCCAAACAATCTGCCACCCCTAAGGCAGCTCTGACCTGGCTGCGGGAAAAAAAAAAAAAAAAACAAAAAAAAAAAAAACAAAAAAAAAAAAACACCAAAAAAAAACAAAAAAAAACACGCGGGGAAACGGGAAAGAGGAGCCTCAGGCAGGGAAAGCAGCAGGAAAGAGTCTCCAAAAGCAGAAGCATCCCGCCCTCCTCCCGGGGGTTTGTGCCTCCCGGGAGCCTCGTGGCAGAGGGAGCGCGTTTTCCTTGACTTCACCTTGCCAAGCTCCGAGCGAAACCTCTCCCGAATCGCTTCAGAGGGGCCATAATCGAGACAATCAAATGGCCGCCGCTCGGGAGCTGCGATTACGCCTCGCAGCGTGAGCCCCGAGGAGCGTTTAACTGATACCCGATGGC